>CM060121.1:3234975-3347475 GCA_030522415.1 Channallabes apus
GGTTTTAATCGTTTTTTGGGGGGATTTTCTCCCTATTTGTAGTCGTGTCCAATAATCTGGAGGGGGCTTCCACATTCAGCTACTACACCTTAGTCGGGAGGGCCGAAGACTGTTGGGGGCGGAGTAACACACTCGGAGGACAGCGCTATCCGCTCCTTCCGCTTGCGCGAGCTCACAGACGCCCCTGATTGGCTGTAGAGCCGTGATTAATGTGGGAGCATGAAGTACCGCTCATCCCTCCCCTCTGAGAGAGCTCGGCCAATCAGACCTCCGGCTGCGAGAGGTTACAGCATCACCTGGGAATCGAACTCGCGATCTCCGGATGATAGGGTGAGCACTTTACCACTGCGCCACTCTGAGGCCAGGTGTTTTTATTTTTAATTGGAAATTAAGTGAATTTCACCAAAATCAAGAACTGTCCAATACAGAACAGTGCTGAACTGTCAGCCTCGTGAATGGAGATGACGTTGGTAATGTTGTGTCGTAAAAAATCGAAATTAACAGCAAAAATCAGAACTAATGTTTAATTATGGAAGTAAAAATATTTCCATGGACACACAATGTGATGAGAACTCACAGGATTGGGACTAAACAGCTGTGTGTCCACAAGAAAACCACTTGTTATTGAAACTCATCAGAAAAAAGGCTTCAGTTTGTTAGGGAGCATAAAGACTGGAATTTGGAGGGATGTGGAAAAAGGTCATGTGACCTGATGGGTCCAAACTGAGTCTATTCCAGAGTGATGGGCGTGTCAGGGGTTAGAAGCTGAAGCGTATGAAGCGATGCACCCATCATGCATAGTGTCCACTGTACACGTCCTCTGGAGACAGTGTTATGATCTGGGGTTGATCAGTCGCTCAGGTCGAGACTCAGCAACGTTATGGGGCAATAAAATGAAGTCAGCTGACGACCTGAATGTACTGAATCACCAGGTTATCACATCTATGGAGGTTTTCTTCTTCATGAATTGCAAAGGAGCGACTCTGGGAGCACGAGGAATCGCTTTCCTGCGTGAACTTAATACCACATTGTGCGCCGTAATCAAAGCTAACAGCGCTCACAAACTGAACTTTTAAATCATTTCTGCAGTATATAATGGGAGGAGATTCAGTCCTTTATAACTCGGCGTATTGTGTATATGTTTTTATTACGGGAGGAGTTCTGAGATGTTTGGTCCAGTTTGAGAAGAGAAGATTTTTTAATGATGTAATGTAGTGACATAAGAATGTTGGTTTAATATCTAATTATGGATCAACGTAAAATCGACTTAAAATGTTTCTCCCAAGAAATACTGAAATAGAACTAACTTACACATTATACTAAAATAATAATTTATTTATTTATTTATTGTCTTTTGAATTGTCTGGATCCATGGGCAAAAATAAAACAGAATAAATTAATAAAGAAACAAAAGCTCAAAACCATGATCTGATATAAAGATACGTACTATATTACATCCTGTACATCTTGTATACTTTTAAAATGCTACAACATCGTAAACAATAATAAAAAAAACAGAGCCAAGTTTATTATTATTATTATTATTGTTATTAGATGTTTAGTGCGTTGCGAAATGTTCGAAATAACTCAGCGTTATTGGGACAACCGAGATCTAATCTAATCAGACAAATCACTCTAATTAGGCAGTAAGTACAGTAGAGCAGCACATATTTATGTTTAACATCTAATACCAGCGCTGCCTTTTATGTATAGGCGTAACGGCTTTACTCTCCGAGCACTCGTTTCGAGTCTCATTAGGACCTGAGAGCGAGCACTTAATAAGTTCAACAAAGATTTAGCTTTGCCTTTTTAATTGCTAGTACATATCATTTTAGCGATTAAACCACTCTCCCCTGCCTGGAACTGGGACTCGGGGGGTAATTCAGGGTCGAAGGGGGTATATAAGATATAAGGTAATGATTAACAATGAGCTTTATTAGTTTTGGTCTGAGTGGACTGCATGGGATGTCAGGATCGTTCTGGATCAGATCCCTTTACTAGGACAAGCCAGAGTTCTGGGCATCAGGAAACGACACTAACCAGACTGTCGAACCGCAACGCCAACTTACTTCTGCCTTCGAAAACGTTCCTCAGCTAGCATACGCTGTTCGCACAACACGCTCCATTATTGTCCATTAGCCGGACGCTGATTTCATCCATATGAGAATTTTAATCTGTTTCTTGTTTTTCTTTTCTTGTTTTTTTGTTTTTTCTACAGCGTTAATGGATTTAATGCATTTCAACTTTTTAAAAAAGTTTACAACGCGCCGATGAATATTAACGTTCCCGGGCCAACGGCGCATTAACAGATATGATGCTTTGTTGTTGTAACATGAGAATATGCGATTTGCAGTGATGAATTGTTCGAAAAAAAAAAAAAGAAAAAAAAAAAACGAGAGCATTCGCTTGGCATGGAAAATACAATTAACACGAACGTGTTTGTGCCAAGCAGGAGTGGTGGAGTGCTGTTTACCTGAACCGCTATCCGAGTGCACAAAACAAATATTACAAGTGGATGGTTGGTGGCGCCCTCGAGGGAAAAGAAGGATGTGTGTTTGATTGTGTGTGTGTGTGTGTGTGTGTTTGTGTGTAGACTTTGCATGATTCCAATACGCTGGCAGGACGAGCTGCTCGGGAAGATTGCGGTGGTTTGTAGTGTGGACAACAGGAGAGTGTGTAGCTGCCAACGGAGGAGAGACGGCCAAGACGAGAAAAGCAACGGGGACTTGTGTGTGTTTGTGTGTGTGTGTCCGTATGCATGCATGCACATACAGTACATACACACACATACTACTTGCATAGACCATGTAGGCACCTGGACTAATGCAACAAAGGATTTTTGGATAATTAGAAATTAAAATAAGTCTAAAAACGTCTAAATTAAAAGTAATGTTTAATAGTGTTAGATCTCACACACACACACAATATATATAGTAAAAACTCCTAAAATTGCTGTGGTATAAGAGCAATAAAACACTCCAGGATTCCTCGGGAACAAACATAATCAACTTTGAAGCGATAAAACTATTGCAGGTATTCTCTAGGGGCGCCAATACTTTTGCACCACACACACGTCTTTTAACCCGTGATAAATATGGTCCGTATGTGGATACTATGTAGGCTGGATGCACATGCATGCATGCACGCGTGCACACACACACACACACACACACACACACACACACACACACACACACAGTTATTTATTGGGTGGGCAGTGAAAGCCAGCCTGCTTATTTATGCCAGATTGCTTTTCCAGATGTTTTTTTTTTTTTTTCCTAGGAAGAAACCCTTCACTCCTCCCTCACTTTCTCTCTCTACACCCCTCCACACCTCCTCCTTTTGTCCAGATGGAGATTGTTTTTTACAGGCGTGTGTGTAATCCTTCTTTTTCCTCGGGCCTGAATCCACCGAGCGCTCTGATAGAAAACTTATGACGAGCTTCGAGGAGAGGAGAGGAGCGGAGCGCCGGCTGAAGGCCAAACGCCTCGTCAACAGGAAACAATCCCTTTCAGTGACCCTTAAATAAAAACCCCACAAACATCTTGTTTCCAGGAGTTTCTGTTAGTGTGTGTGTGTGTGTGTGTGTGTGTGTGTGTGTGTGTGTGTGTGTGTGGTGAGACCTGCCGAGAGCTTTTCCAGCAGCATGGCTATATGCATAATAGATTGTTGTGCTCGACAATGGCTCACTCTCGAGATCTCGCTCTCGCCCGTCTCGCTCACACGCCCGCGGTTTCGAGCCGAAAGCAAGCGGACTGTGAGACGCTAACCAGATGGCTCGGATCCTGAAGCTCCTGGGATGACGCACACATCCGCTTTGTGCTAAATTAGCTTACCTGGGATAAAACTGCAGCTCTCTATGATGAGAACAAAACAATAATGTAACATAATATAGCGCGGACATGGATTATACACATTAGCGTAAAGTCACAGATGTTAAGGATGCTAAGATAAGATAAGATAAGATAAGAGTCAGGATTTAAAGAGCTCTTTTAAATTTTTTTTTTTTTTACTTTAGCACATTTTGTGACTTGAATAGACTCGATGCCCAGGACCAGTCAAACATTAGCTAGAGTTAGCTACATAGAATTAGCTATGCTAATAGCAACTGACGCTAGTGTTTTAAATCACGATTATGAACATGACAGTCTTAAAGATTTAAAGAGCCACCCTGCATTTCTTAATGGTGATTCGTTGTCAATTCAATTCAATTCAATTCAATTCAATTCAATTTTATTTATATAGTGCTTTTAACAAGAGTCATTGTCTCAAAGCAGCTTCACAAAAATGAAAGAAATTTAACAAAATAAATAAATAAATAAATAAATAATAATAATAATAATAAATAAATAAATAAATAAAAAAAATAAAAAAATAAATAAAATAAAAAGAATAATAATTATAGAAAAGAAAATAATTGGAAGTGTGTATGTGTGAGAAAAATGTGCAGATAATAATAATATTATATTATTATAATATTATTATATTATTATTATGTTGTCACATATGTACATTTTGTATACACACTACCACTCAGAACTTTGTGATCAAATGTAATCATTTAATTCTTTTGAACATCTATTAACATCTATCTGCTCTGTAAAGCTTCATAATGGCTCTAATCTGAGGTGCTGGTTGTTAATTGGTGATTTCTGAGGCTGGTAACTCGAAACGAACTTCTCCTCTGCATCAGAGGTAGGTCTTGGTCTTGCTTTCCTGGGAAGGTCTTCATGAGAGACAGTTTCATCAGGGAGCTTGATGTTTTTTATTTATTTATTTTTTTTACAAATGCACCCGACACAATACTGTTCTTGAAAGAATTATCACAGAACCTTCTGACCTTCATGTCTTAAAATAACTGATTGTTGATGTTGTTGTTACGTAATTACCAAATTCCATAGGTTTTCATTAACCACAAAGCATAGTGGTGTCAAAATAAAAATGTTACCTTTGATCATTTGAAATATCTGCTGGAACTGGAGACTCCTTCTATAAATGATACAGAACACTTCTCCATGGCAACTATTACTGGGAGGATATAAACATTGACCAAGCTGTTGCTATAGAGTCGATAACGTATTAAATTTCTGTCTGTTATAGAAATGAAATCGACTTCTTCTGACCAAGAATTCAACAACACTGTGGTATAACGCGCCATGCAGAAGTTCAATCCTAACTTGGTTAAACAATGCATTAAACAATTTTATTTAACAGAATGTTGATGTAATTGTTTTTTTTTTTCTTCCATACAAGCACTCATATTCTTCTTCTTCTGCACTTGTCTCTAAAATCTAATTCTACCTGAACTGACTTGATCATCTGTAAAACCAAAAAAAAAAAGAGTGTGAAATGATGCTCCTCCACGTGATAAAAGCATCAGACACGCCATCTGTATCTTCCTTTCTGTAATTGTCACTAAACGAGGCTTCAGAAGATGAAAGATCGTTTTGTCGGGGAAAGAAAAATCTCTTGTGAGGGGAGAGGACATTGTTTCGGAAAAGTCTGTTTCCTGCGTTCGTCTCCGCCGGAGTCCGTAGGGGTGCGTGTGCGGAGCAGATTGATGAGGAGCCGAAGCGGGTCCCCGGGTGCCGCACACTTCGCTCTGCAGTATTAAAAACTCCCACGCGCTTTTTTTTGGGGGAGGCCAAATTGCCCTTGCTGGAACGGTGGTGTGTGTCTGCAGTAATGAGCCGCATTCCGGTTTATTGTGATAAATGGTGGAATGCTCAAGAATCCATATCGTCTCAGAACATCATCATAAGACGGCAAGGGCTGGTCTCTCTCTTATTAAATGTTCTTGAACGTTTTTTGAGCGTTGCCTCAGCAGGAACTAAAAAAAATTAATCGGGAAAGCTTTGGGGTTCTTCAGTTGACTTGCTGTTGATGTAAAAATGTTTTAACAGACAAAGATCCAAGAACCAGAACTACTCAATGAAGTGAACTCTCATTTTTGAGAGTTTCCTTGCAAATTTCTTTAGGGGTTGTTCAAAACCGTTCTAAGGGATGGCTCTCTGATAGAAACTAAAACAACTTGAAGATACAGATTGTAACAAATGAAAGAGGATCCTTTAAATCAAAAAGCGTTCCTCACTTTTCTAGGGGAAGACTCAAAGATTGTATATGGAAACCTACTAGAGAACGTTCTGATATTCAAAGAATGGTTTTATGCCTTTAAAACACCCGATCCTCTCTATTTTCTAAAGTTTTCATAAGTATCCTCACAAACCCCCAAGAACTATAGAATCTGCTATGGTTTGGAAGGATCTAAAGCAAGGATGTGAAACTGGAACCAGGAAAGGTCGATGTGGGTGCAGGCTTTCATTCCAACCAAGCGGAAGCCACACCTGGTTCCACCTGTTTAATTAATCGCTCTTGGCTCTCAACAGACTATCAGGTGTGGCTTCTGCTTGGTTGGAATGAAAGCCTGCACCCACACCGACCATTCCTGGATCTGGTTTGACACCCCTGATCTAAAGGGCCAAGGAAGAACTTGAAGGAGGGTGCGTTCCTCTGGGGTTCCTCTGAGTTTTATGTAGAATCCTTGCTATAGAGCAATGTTGTAAGAGGAAAAAATTGCAAGCAGAACTATCGAAAGTGAAGAACTCGTCTTTTTCTTCTTGAATATATTTAAAGCTTTTGAGAGAGTTTGCAAGAACAGTTTGAGGTTCTTTAATTGATTGGAGGACACCTTAAAGGTTTTATGTACAATCCTTCAGGCACTTAAAGGACAAAAGCACTTATGTCTTTCTGCTTTAAGGATTTTGGTCCTCGAAAGTCAAGAGTATCCTTATATGCAACTAGGAGGTTCAGATGAAACCCTTAAGCATTCCTCAGCTGTCTAGAAGATTAAAGATTTCCGTGGAAATCTAGAAGAAGATGCTCATCAATCAAAACAGGTCTCCAAACAGAACTACTGACGGGCCCATCATTCTCTGAAGGACCTTCGACCTATTTGTGAGTTGCCCTCAAAACATCTAAGATGTACCATTAAACACTTACATAAAAGAGGGTTCCTCAGGAGTTCTTCATTTGTCAGTGAGAAGCCTGAAGCATTGAATGTAGAACCCTGCGAGAAAAAGGCAAAAACTATCCAAGGAAGCCACAAGGAAGCATTGAAACAAACCGCTGAAGCCTTTCTTCATACTTCCATGTGTGAACTCAGACTCAGAAACCGCAGACGCTATAATTTACACATTCGATGAACCTCAGTGCCCTCTGAAAACGAGGTCGTAACACAGAATATGGTTTACAGTCACGCCGCAAAAGTGTCCTGGCCTCGTCTAATTAGAAGTGACTGTTTTATAGACTGCATGACAATGCATGGATTTAAGCGTGCACACGCTGAGACATGTGGCAAAGATCAGCCCTGAGCCATCTCTGGAAACAGAGGTAGAGAGAAGGAGTGTGTGTGTGTGTCTGTGTGTGTGTGTGGTTGCCAGATGAGGGTCGTTACATTGAGGAAGTGTAGCTCATCACTGGTGTGTGTTTCACTCTCTCGTTCATGTTACGCACCTGTTAAAAGGTTAAAGTGCTAATAGGAAACAGCTAAATGCCCATGAACACCACCAAGTGTTAAGATTTCATCGCAAATAAAAAAAGATTTTACCAAATTTTTTATTAATTAATTCATTCATTCATCTTCTATACCGCTTTATCCTGTATTTAGGGTCGCGGGGACCTGGAGCCTATCCCAGGAGACTCAGGGCATGAGGCGGGGTACACCCTGGACAGCATGCCAATCCATCGCAGAGCACACACACACACACATACACACACACTCATTCACACACTATGGTCAATTTGGGAACGCCAATTAGCCTAACCTGCATGTCTTTGGACTGTGGGAGGAAACCGGAGTACCCGGAGGAAACCCACCAAGCACGGGGAGAACATGCAAACTCCATGCACACAGAGACTGGAATCGAGCCTGGCCGGGGAATCGAACCCGGACCCTGGAGGTGCAAGGCGACAGTGCTAACCACTACACCACCGTGCTGTCTTACCAAATTTTTAAACACCCAGAAAAAAAAAAAAAAAAAAAAAAAATTTTATATATATATATATATATATATATATATATATATATATATATATATATATATATATATATATATATAATGTTTAATAACAGAGTTTTTGTTTCTCTTCACACCCTCTTTGTGATTGTTGTCACGAGCTACATCTTAAAGGTAAAGCTTATGACCTTACATTAAAAATATTTACTATGCTATAAATTCCAGAATTTATAAGGAATTAGATACGTACGTAAGAAAGAGATTTGTCATCTTGTGTATGTGTACAGTAGAACCAAAAACAAGTATAATTCATGATTACAGTAAGTATATACAAGCATGACAATATTCGAGGAAAACACTCAAAAGCCCGATTCGGACGGGACTAGTTTTACAGGGGGTCGTTAGAGAAATTTCTGTTTCACAGACGTACTTTGTGATTTTAATCCCGTCCGAATCTGCCATGTCTTTCTTTCTCTCACACGACCTCTGTAAAAATTCCAGACTGTTTTTCAACAAACTCGGAGGTCCTCTGAGAAATCTAATCCCTTCTCAATGCGAATGTCTGTGATTGCTGAAAATGTTTTTTTCCCAAAACGAGTTATCTTTTGTGTTTTGGTCAACGTGAGCTACCGTACTATCTCTAGCGCGCCGGTATTCAAGTTTGCGCACCAATAATGGATGTAGATGTGTTGTGCAAGGCCCACAAATGTAAAACACAGACACTCCTACCTCCTTAATAAACACGGAGATGTTAATACATTTACATTTAGCAGACGCTCTTATCCAGAGCGACTTACATTCTTATCTCATTACACATCTGAGCAGTTGAGGGTTAAGGGCTTTGCTCAAGGGCCCAACAGTGGCAACTTGGTGGTTGTGGGATTTGAACCTGGGATCTTCCGAACCGTAGTCCAATGCCTTAACCACTGAGCTACACCTGGCCACTGAGCTACCCCTGTTAATCCCGTCCGAATGCGTACATGAAATGACAGACGTCGTCTGAAATTTTTTTAAACTCGAACATTGTTTGGAAAACTAGTTCCATCCGAATAGGGTTAAATAGTCCATCAAGATGCAGGATGCAAGACAGGATATAGAATTCAGTGGAACCGCAATACCAGGTTAATCAGGAACCCATTGTAGTATTTTAAAGAAATTGGAAGAATTTGGAAGAATGTCAAGATGCTCCAGCCCAGCAGGATCCCCAATGTTGGATAGCGGTTGTCATTTATTTATATATAGTTTAGAGTTGTTTTGGGGATAATGTTATTTATTTAAAATTTGAATGACTTTTATAAAATGACGATAAGATAATGACAAATCCCAGCACCATGTTGCAAATATAACCCAGAAACAATGGAATTTCAACTATTATTTGCATAGCATCCGACCACATCCCCTTAAGTTTTTAATAGGGCTTGGAATTTTGAACAGAGATTGGGACGGGCGTAACAGCTTGTGTACCTCATGTCACATAACCTCACATAATACTGTTGTAATGTTACCTCTCTGTTTCATTTTCTTTCAGAGATATTAATTACCAAGAGGAACGTCTGACGTCAGAAATTGATCTATCCTAATGTGGTGTTTGCTGCTGAGGATAAGCTTTATATAGATGGATTTTAGTTAATGGATAAACAAAATAAACACTAGAAATAAATATTGTGTTGATGTAGTGTATTAGAACACCATTGTGTTGGGGGCATTCATTTGATGTTCTCACAATGTTGTGTAATCAAAGTTTCATCAGTATAGTTCTAACTTTCCAAAAAACAACCTTATACCATTGTTGTCCCAATGTCTATACCATTGACAAATTAAAAACACCACAATGTTTCAACGCCCAAAAATTCCTGCTAGGAAGATTTTTTAAGAAGTTATTTAATCTATGAAACATCTTAAGTTTTCCATTTCTACAGTCAGTTTGTAGTTAGCTTTTTGTCGCGTTCAATCTCACTCTTCTTAGCCAGCATGCTGTTAGTAAGCTGTTCATGAGGTTCTACAAAGCACAACCCTTTGTTTTGACATACAGTAGCAATAAATGTTTCTTGACAAATGCACCCAATACAAAGTTTCAGCTCTGTCCTGATTTACCTAGATGTCCTCGCCATCTGTAACCTGATGCTCGGTCCAGCTGCGATGGCTCTCGGCATGAGGTCATATCTGCATCGCTATCGTTTCACCAATAAGCCCCGCGTCTTGGCTCGGCTCGTCCGAACGGCGCTGGAACGACTGTAGGTGAGATCGACCGAACCGACCTCAAGCTGCCGGAAGCACCTGGGATGGAATGGAGTGGAATAGGAATGGCACGGATACAAAACATCAGGTTTACTCAGCACTAATGCAGACGTCAGGGTTGTTGGAGGGTCAGAGTGGAGAACGTGGGCAGGTTTTCAGCACTAAATATACGATCAGTGTTAGAGCTGAATCACTGGGTGATTTAAGCGCTACTAATGGCGGTCCATCATGCGTGGATGCCAAATGCTGTTTCAAGAGAGAAATTCTTTACAAAAACGAGCAATAAATATCCTGAATTTACAGTCACACTGATAAGTTACTGTATCTATTAGGGGAATACGAGCACACAGCACAATAACAGCCTTATCCTTATCCCTCAGAGTCAGTCACCAGGGGTCTGTGGTACAAAACATGGAAAAACAAAACTTTAGAATTTTCACAGAGTAAAAAAAATGTATATCTAAATAAAACTTTTAATTTTAAATATAATATGGTGAAAGACAAATGCTTAGTTTTATTATCGCCTGTTGAGATTTAGTATTTCATGTCTTCATTAAGTTGTACGCTTGAGTTAAGTGTCAGAGCAAGCTATAAAAGAAAAAATATATATATATAGCATAGCATGTGCTGGATCAAGTGCTATTTTACTGTAGAAGCTGCTGAATAACAAAAGGGAGGTAGTCAGATTGTTGGGTTAAGGGCCTTGTTCAAGGGCCCAACTTGGAAGAGCTGGGGCTTGAACCACCGCCCTTCTGATCAGTAATTCTGAGCCTTAACATGTCAACCTACCACTGCCCCTAAATAAGTACAGCTATGGCTGAAACTCAAAAGGTAATCTCAAAAGGTCCTCGTTAAAGACTGGGGTCCACTGGAGAACACTGGACACAAATACTGCCATTTTTTGATTGACATAATCTCAGCAATGCTCACATACTTCCATAGTCATGTAACCTTACTCTAAATAAAATAAAAGAATTGTTCATTGTGGAACTTTCTTCCCTTTTTTCTTTCCTGAAAATATCCTTCCGTGGTCCCTTTTTAACCCGAATTTCTTTCCCTTGGTCTCATTCTTTCACTCCTTTTCCATTAAACTTCATCGCAATTTGTTTCAACAACTAAACACTTTCCACTTCATGTTCATGTTTCCAAATCCCTCATGTTTATTTTTCTTCCTGATGCAATATTCTGGCATAAAAGCATTTGGATAGCACCAAAGCTAATTTTTCTTTTTTTTTTCTTCTTTTCCTTCCTTGTTTGTCCAACAGCAGCGACGTTTCCAGGCATCGGAGACGCTGATCCGTGTCGACAGCGGCTGCTAATTGGAGTAAATTAATTTACCTCGGGCGGCGTGTTCGCACAAAATGGCGCGCGCCGTGTGAATAAGTGATGATCGGCAGGGCCGGTATAAGGCCCGACTTTTTAAATCATTTAACAACACGAGCCTCTAATTAGCAGTGAGAAAATCCGGCTTTCAGCCTCAATTAAAACAAGTCTGTGTCAGAGAAAGGAATGAGAGAGAGGGCACCGAGAGCTCGTGATTTATTTATCCTCTGCGTAGATTCCGCTTGCAGTGGGCTTTGCTTTTGAATGGAGTGGATATGGAATATAGAATTTGAGTCTTTGCAATCAGACGAACCTGAAAACTTCTTCCTGAATAAAAAAAAAAACCCTAACATTTTGGGCCACTAGTCAAGACTGCGTGGGGAGACGGGGATCACCTCTGTTCTTTGCAGATGCTGTGCTTTTGGCGCTATCAAAGGTGCACCTCCTGAGAGTGAAGCAGCTGGGATGAAGATCAGCACCTCAAAGATAAACAATGGAGAACATTGAAAGAACATTGGTCTCTTGGTCAGCGTTACAGCCTCAGGTCGAAATTTTATGTTCAGTGATCAATCAAAATCCAGCCGCGATCCTTGGATTTTTGACAATCCATGGACATTTGAGCAGATTTATAATGCTTCAAATGGTTTGGAGCAATTTGAGGTGGTTCTTCACAAGGATGCTCCCTGACAGGTCCAGAAATGTATCAGGCACATTTCACTGGATGAAGAGACATGAAGACTCCTGAAGACATCTTATAATCCGGTTTGGAACGCCTGGGGATCCTGCAAGAGGAGCTGAAACTTTTGATAAAGTCTGGACACACCTTCTCAACTGCTTTCACTGTGAACATCAAACTATTGTTCACATTCAAGCGAGACAGTTGTCTTTTAAATCCCTCTTCATCGAGTTCAGTGAGATGTTTTCCAGCTTTTCACGACCCGTCTTCTAACTCTATCATGAATAATCTATTAGCACAAACACTTCACATATCCAATTACACAGCATCAGACCTGCTCAGTCTCACTTAATGTAATTATCCCGGCTTAATCAAGTGAAGTAAGTCATCTCATTAAAAAGTGCCTCGTTGCTACTCTTTCCTGTTCTCTAATTCGCTCGGACATCGCTGATATTTTTAGGAATCCTTGCTGAATCTTTTCCACAGACTTCCTGGCAACAATTTCCTGTTTGTAGCTTTGATAGCCAAACGTGTCCCCTGTAAATTAATGACATCCGAGTTCAGGGGAACGTCTGGGTCACGTTCAGAGGTACCGTTGGCTCGGGGAGTGTTTAAGCAGGAGGAAAAAAATCCTGACCCAGCAACGCGGCCTCAGAAATCCAGACCCTTGAAATTTGTCCTCAAAAAAGCTAAAAGGGCCGAAGCCCTTTGAGCAAAGGAAGGATGCGCTGGATCCAAGTCAAGGCGAGAGATTACAGAAACGGCACCTTGCGCCATGGGACGTCCTTCTGGGTCTCTCACAGAAACGTCCGGAAAATACCGTGCCAAATTTTTCCCTGCAAATTTTCCTCCCTTCATCCAGTTTGGAAATCCAGACTGCAGGGAAATTAACGCTTGCTCTAGTGGGAAAGGAGGGCAACGTGAACTCTTGCCAACTCATCTGAGAGCCCCCCCACCCCTTATCCCCCCCGCCTTACCCCCCCCCCCCCCCCCGCACACTTTTTGATTCCCTTATTTTGTTTCGCGCCGTCCGTGAAATGCAGCCGATTCCCAGCTCGGAGTTTTTTCGGCTGCCGCTCAAATCCCAGCAGTGTTTATGGATTCTCCAGATCTCATTACAGTCAATGAGCCTGCAAAGACTCGCAGATCAAAGTGAAAAAGACTTTCTGGTGAGTGAGTGAGTAAGTGAGTGAGTGAGTGAGAGAGCGAGAGGAGAGAGCCAAATCAAGCAATTACAGCCAAGGAGGCTCGTATCAGGAATATTTTAAAAGCAGGAAGTGGCTAGTTATGAATTAATAAATGAGGAACGGAAATAAAAACAACAGCAGCAGCAGCAAACCACTGGTGCTAAAATCATACACGGATACAGGATTTATTCAGGATGTTATCTAAAATCTAAAATTGTTGCTTCTGCCAGGAGGTTAAGACAAGACACAAAATAGCTAATTTCACCCCAGATGTATTTGAGGACACGACATTTTCAGTGTGCACTGAAGCGACAAGGCTAATGTAGCTACTGTAAGAGGTACGCTAAATTCTGGCTTAGCATCTAGCATTAGCATTATGCTAACTGTATGCCTATCGGCATATAAAATCAGTTTATTTTATAGCAAACAGCTTGGTGTCATTCTACGGCAACTTTGAAGTGCTTAAGGTTGCACAAGGGTGAGTCAAAAAGTATCCGCACTTCGGTTATATTAAAACTTCTGTTGGCCGCACTGTCTCATCAGCACTTTCCGTTCAAGGCTACAGTCTCCCCAGTCACTGCTGTGGAGGTGTGAACGTGTTTGTCATAATTAACGTAGAGTAAGACCGGATTTATTAAACAAAACAAACACGGGCAGTTCGTACCCGTAATCCAGAAACAGGCCAGGGTCGGTAGATCGGCAAAACAGGACACTAGGACAATCAGAAAATCGGAAACCTAAATACCAGATTAAAGTCATACCCTAAAAAGCTATCACAAATAAACACGGCTTGGTAACATCCGGAAATAATCACAGGAGCGTATAATTCGCAACATCCCTTCATTACTGGCTCCTATTTAAGCACCCGGGAAATTGGGTGCAGGTAGAATTCAAGTGATGTGGAACATGTCTCTTGGGGGTTGTAGTCCATTTCCTCCATGTCTGTATGCGGATACGGCCTTGTCTGTTTTGCCATTTCTGCTGGCCTGACAGTGTTACATCAGTTTGTTTGTAACTGTGGTGCGAGCAAAATTGGACGCCCCACTTGTGATTTGCACAAAAGAAGAGCAGCTTGCAGTGGTTCGTTTTTTTTGTTGCCTGAGGGTGTACCTGGTGCTGAAACAACTCAGAGCATAAACAGAAGAATTTGAATATCTGCAAACACATTTCAGACCGATACTCTAAGGAAGGTGAGACGAGACACAGATTCATCACTACGAGTCTGAGAGTAAGCGGCAGAGGAAGAAAGAAAGACTGAGAAAAAGTCAACCATCAGCTGGAAAATTCATCAATGCTTACAGTTTGAGAATGGGATTCTCAAGGGCCAGAAGTATTGGAACACGATCAGAAAACAATCAACAGTGCTCGTTATAGTGAAGAGCTGAAACTTCGGATTAAATGCAGAGGGCTGTATGCAATCTGTCAATCTGTTAAAAAAAAAAAAAAACGAAGGTCCGGCAAGAAAATTAGCAGTTGATACTTTGCAAACAGTGATGTTACAGACATGGACATCATCGGACGTCATGGCGTACACTACAACACTCGCTCTTTTTAGACCTCGGCTTTCACGCCAGTTTATCCTGTTTATCGTTAATGTGTGTGGAAATAACCCCATGTCCTGTGCTCAATTATATGAAACATGATTTCGCGGACGCGTCGTGGCTAAACTGTGTCGTCCAGGGTAAGAGATAGCGAAGGAATCCTATGAGCATGTGTTTAACTTTCATGCTGCCTAAACCTCCTTTAATCTCGTTGCCCTTGAAAGTTTCAGTCTTCGTGAACGTTCGTCTTTTCTGTCGCTTGCTGTCCCTCACCCTGTTTTTGTCTACTATATCTGACGTTTGGCACATTGCTCTGCTGCCAGGCATTAAACGACATCATCCACCAGCTGTGAGTGTGAACCACACACACACACACACACAAACACACAGCACAGTCATTAAAGGGGCCCCTTTAATTAAAGTAGGCATGTAAAGGTCGTTAAAGGCGAACAGATGGGTCCTTGGTTTACTCATCGTCGCACTCGGCCCCTTTTGTCCTCCCGTAAATATCTTTTTAAAATGTTTGAGACATCGCAGGTCCTGAACACACAATGAGAACCGGTTGATGATGAAGCTGCTTACACCTGCACTCCTTCTCTCTCTGGATACTACAGATGGAGAGATCAGGTCCTCAGTTTCAAAACAAAAATGAAATTATGAATGTATCTTTTTGTAGACAGGGTGCGGAAATTTATCTTTCTTGGACACAAGAGAAATTGTTTATGGTGATAGTATATTGATAGGTGAGTTTAAGACAAAACGCACACTTTAGTGCTTGGGCCCCTGATGAAACACACTGTAGAGTCATTTTCATTAATTACAAGAAATATAAAGTGAAACACTAGCTACTGCTATCATTACCACCTGTATGGCATGAATTAATAAGTATTAGTACTTTGTGAGGCTTGAAATTTGAAACGTAGTGTATAATGAGTTCTGTATCTAAAGCTATTTCTAATGGAAAATAAACCCAGGTGAAAATTTTTAGCTAAACTCAACTAGCTCTCGATAACATTCAGGTACATAAAATTCATTTAAAATCACGTGATCACAAAGGTGAACAAACAATATGCTAAAATGTACCATGTTTATTTATCGGAAATAAAACAAGAAAGAGAGAAGGAACAAGCTATAAGCAGTGATGTTTGGTAAAGTTAGGTGTTTTAAAGGCTTTTTCAACTTAAAATATTTTATAAAACAAAATTTAACATAGAAATAACAAGATAGCAAAAATTAACCTAGAGATTTGAGGTATAAATCATGAGATTGATATTTTCCTGTGATTCAGGGACCTGGTTATGAATTGGTAAAATATTTTAAACTTCTACAGTTTCTAGAGTAAAAAATTACTACTTATAATATTTTTTATTTTATTTGCTTTAATTTTATTGTTTATCTTATTATACACCTTGCTGAGACACACACACGTCATGGTATACCAAATGTCTTCATAAGCGCTATAATTATATGTCAAGTGTTATTGCAACCTCTCTCTCTGTCTCTCCAACCACACACACACACACACACACACACACACACACACACACACACACACACAAAGTCATAATGAGTGTGAAACCATAATTACAGCTTGTTCCATACGTTTCAATGCTCTGTCTTTATGGGGACCGTGACGTCTTTGGTCCCCATGAGGCTGATGTGTCTTCATGAAACAATACGTACACACACTTTTACATCGTCCGTACATGTTGAATGGAACTTCTCATCATTTTTTGATAGAGAGATGGAGCATCACACTCCATAATGTGGCCTTGCTTTCTCATGAGCAGGTCAGCTGGTCAACTTTTCTAAGTTGATTAGCACTACAATTAGACAGAAACACTGAAATACTCATAAACAAACAGACAGAGGGAAAGAGAGAGACAGAGAATTTTCTGTTTTGCTTCTCTGTATGATTATTTTGAGGTTGGTCCCCGGGTTAGAGCATCAGGTGTGTGCTGGTTTATCAGGACGGAGCTGGAAAAGTGTGTCCCATGGTGGCTCAATGCTAATCAGAGATTCTGCCCTCCATCTTGCTGCAGGCTGTTATGTCCAACGGGGAATGGATGCAAAATGATTATTAAATTAAACTGCTTTTATAAAAAAACAAAAAACAAACAAAAAAACAGCTTATTGCTTGCTGTTTATTAGTAGCTATGTTTAGCGATTAAAAAACGAAACACTTATCAAAATTAAGAGAAACTCTCATCTGTTCATGATTCCATTGATGATGGTCATGTGAAAATTACATAATAGGAATATACACGGTAATCGAAGTGTGGGAAAACAGTTTACATATACAAATAACTTTCATATTTTATTGCTTGATAAAAGATACATGGGAATATACAGAGGCATATCCTTCACAGCTACGAATGTAGCTACGGATTTGTTCTTATAAAAAAAATGGCTTAAAATAATTCTTCGTATTTGATTAACAATACCTCTAATGAAATAGAAATAATAATAAATAAATAAAAAAAACCCTTCCAGTACCTTAGCAGTAATGTCTTGAGGGACTCTGCGAGACTTGAATGGAATTTTATGTCACAAACAGACTCAGTGACAACTCCTCAAGCCTCTAGTAACTGCGAGCACACTTTCCTTCCTCTCGTTTCTGTTATTAGTGACAAGTCGCGTTACGTCGCCCCGATCCTGATCCGCTAATGCAGACGCAAAACAAATTAGAGCCGAGCCGCTATTAACGCTCGGCTCCCTGGAGGAGACCGGGATGATATTAAAGTCGTCCTCCCACTGCTGCAAACACACTCGGTGATGGACAGGTAAATTAGGAGAACAAGAGAACAAGCTCGACACTGTTTATGTTTCAAAGAAAAGCAGACAGACGGAAGGAGAGGTAAATATACAGAGCGGGTTTCCACTAATAACTCATCCATTGTTCATTCTCTCTGTCTTTCTTTTAAGATATATCTGGCTAATATGACAATTATGATAGAATCATGCTAATTCTGATGATTGGAAAAAGAACAGTGTTTTTTATAATCTACAACTTTCCAGTTTTGAAACTTATGATTTATGTTCTACAGTAGATTGATGGGAGCGGAACCAGATCTTCATCTTCTTGTGTTGTAGCTAAGATTTGATATGTTCTGAGATGTTTTTCTGCTCACAACATTGGTAAAGAGTGGTTACTCGAGTTAATGTGAACTTTCTTGAACCAGCCCAGCCATTCTACTTGGATCTCTTTAATCAACCCACAGAAGTGGACAGTATTTTTGCCATTCTGTATAAACACTAAAGACTATTGTGTTCCAGGAGTTTTTGAAGTAACCAAACTTAACCCAAAAATAACCAGAAAACCGCTACTTTACCTCCGGAGTCACAGAGATCTCATTCTCCCCATTCTGAAATTTGTTGTGAATATTAAGACAAGCTCTTTTACAATTCGATTTCACTTACATCTACCTTATTGACCCCACCACATTTTATCATCATCACCTCACTGCTGGAGTTCCTCAGGGTTCCATCCTCGGTCCTCACTCGCTCTCATCCTACGTCATAAATCACTGTGATAATGCACAAGTTGACGACTTTTTCTTTATCTTCTTTCACTCCTTCCCTTTTTTTCCACTTGCCGCAGACGTCTGATTTTAAAAACCCACCTGCACACCTGAGTGCGATGTAAAGATTTGCAACGTTTCCTCCCGAGAGACCGTGCCCTTCTGTTGGAACATCGTGGGATGGAGGGGAAGTGTGCGAGACCTCCATCTGGCCTCCTCACCGTGACCCCCGAGGAGCAGCCGTCTGGGCAACGGCCCCCTCGAACAGCAACGTTTTTTTCGAAGCGATTAATATGTCCATTTCTGTAAAATGGAGGAAATGGAAAGTAGCAGAGATTATAATAGGGAGCAGATGGCAGGATCGGCGGGGGACCTGGAGGTCACGGCATTGGCCGCACCAATAAATAAAGTTTTATTGTTTTTCACTGAAAATTCGTACCTTTCAAGATATGGGCTCTGTCCCAAATCCTAGCTGTTTGAAACATCAGGTGTTCTAAGAACACTAACAAGGCATTTAGAACACTTAAAGTTGTTTTATTGCTCAAGTAACTGTGTGTAGTACCCATAATGCATTGCAAGCATAAGCATTGTGTAATTAAGTAAAAGGATTCAATGTTTCTAATGTTTAATAATCGACATTATCTGTTAGAGGTCATATGTGTTCAGTGTCCCTGTGTGCTATTAATTAGCTCATTACCTAGAAAACTGGGGGAAAAAAGCCCAAAAGACAACAACAACAATAACAACAAAAAACACTCTATATGCTACAACTTGATATGTTCTGCGCTATGTTCTAGATTTTTCTTGGTGACTCTACACACACCATCAAAAAAGCAATTGCTGAAAATTTTCTGGACAATTATTATTAGGGACGCATCGATGGAAGTATTGGTATCAATCCCAGTAGTCAATTCTGGTAAAAAAACAAAAAACAAAACATGAAATAATGATAATTATATACTTATTGCCTGCTGTACAAGCTAAGCAACGCAGCAAGCTAAATGTTGTAGCTAATGGGCTTTATTTGCAATCAGCTAGCTACAAATATAATCAATTGGAATCATCAATTACTGAAAATTATGTCCCCGGAAAAAAGAATTCCATGAGGAAAAATCTTGCATTCAGCTACGTGAACGTTTTTTTTTTTTTTTTTTCGAAATCTGAAAAATACCTCACAGCCTCCACCATATGGCAACTTTTAGCACCGCACATATTAAACTCTCTTTTTCCACCGTAAAGCGTGTAAAATATGGCCGTCTGACTCGACGCTGGCGCCTTACCAGTGCTCTCTCATCTAATTAGGTTTGATTGCACAATCAACTCCGACCAAATGGCTCGTCATATGGTTGCGAGCGTAACTCTTCCGCAGGATCTGACAGCAACGCTGAGAAAAAGCTCAGAAAGCTGCTTATGGTCTTAAACCAGCGGCCCAGGTTTATCGAGGTGCCGGGAACACCGTATGGGGAATACTGACTTGGTGTTTTATCATAGGTTTTTTTTTTTTTCTTTTTTGCAGATTCATGAGTCATGTGTCGTGTTTTGAAATCGAAACAATTAAAGATTGATCCGTCTGAGAAGTTATCGATTTTGGTGGCAGATACGGTGTGTAAGTAAAGCTTAATAATAAACCGATTTGAGAATAAATAAAATATCATGGTCTCAAATATCATGGTCTCTCCATGACAGAAGACATGCTGCAGTTAAAAAAAAAAAATGAGGAGAAGTGCAAAGGTGTCGAGGGAATGACTGGCTGTACTGAAGCTACTCTAACGTAAGTGAGAGGAACTAAGCTGTAACATGGATGTTCCACACTGTGACATGAAGAAAAGTCTTGTTGTATAAGAGAAATAAAACACTTTACTGCAGCTTACTTCATAAATAATGCACATCATACAACTATAGAGTGAAAAGCTTAACTTTAAGACTAATTATTATATTTTATATAATCACTGATTTTTTCATCCATTATTTAACAACAAAATCATCAAAATCTATCTATCTATCTATCTATCTATCTATCTATCTATCTATCTATCTATCTATCTGTTCATTTCATTCTTTTGGTGAGAAATTAAATAAAATGTTACATTTTAAATAAACAGACCCCCAACACATCTACAAATTTTGACTCTAGTTCCCGTGATGAAAATATTACAGTGCAACTAAGGACATAATATGATAAACAGAATGAGCAGCTCACCTCACATATCTTCTGGTTTGAATTGTTCGTTCTTTTGTCACATGACTCTCATGTCCCTGACCCTATGCAGTGCATTACACAGGAAACAGAATTAAACGGTCCTTTACACGAGTCTTCTAGTCATTCATTCTTTTGAATCTATTGCG
The DNA here is from genome assembly GCA_030522415.1 of Channallabes apus. Taxonomy (NCBI): domain Eukaryota; kingdom Metazoa; phylum Chordata; class Actinopteri; order Siluriformes; family Clariidae; genus Channallabes; species Channallabes apus. Next base: position 3,255,823 of record CM060121.1, read on the forward strand.
CTGCATAACGTCTATGGGAGTTACGTGACAAAAGAACGAATGATTCGGACTAGAAGACTCGAAGGTAACTACTCATTTCTGTTTCCTGCACAAATTACTTTCAGAGACACGTTCTTTCATTCTTCCGAGTCACGTTAAAGACTCGTTTAAAAAGAATGAATCGTTCATGAGCAACCCATCAGTACTATCTATCTATCTATCTATCTATCTATCTATCTATCTATCTATCTATCTATCTATCAATGTATTTCTGCTTGATTGTATATTTTTTTTGGTACTGTCAATCATTTCATGGGATTTCATACACAACCATTTCATACATTGTCTTCCAATAAATGATTTTCCCCATGATTTATTTGATTGCTCCCCTTGTTTGTTTGTTTGTTTGTTTATTTATTTGAAGGTAAGTTATTTTCTGACTACTCACCTCTGAGTGATGGTGAATAGTTAAAGCAAACTGAAGTAGATAATTGAAATCTACTTTGGTACTGTAAGTGATCTTTATAAAAATTCTTCACATGATATGTTGCATCATTATATTTTTTCATCCCTATCTGTGTTCCGCACATGAACATAAAGTGGGCGTGGTCTTGACCAGAAGAGAGTGATGTAACCTCGATCAGATGCTCTGTCTGGCTTTCCAGGAAAACAAATGCACTTTTTTTTATTTGTATCTGTTGATTCCAAATAACTAACTTCAGCTCTGATGTGTGAAGTAGACCAAAGCGGGATACAATTCTCTATCTGTAGCACAAAAGTTACACAACCTGATACACTCGTATGGCTGAAGACAGAATTTAGCTACATTTCTGTCTTTTACTGTAGTTATAAATCTAATCATCACTCAGAATATATACGTATATTTCCTCATTGTAAAGTTCTGATCCGAATTTGTTCTGATCCTTATTTAATTTCCGATCTTCGGTTTCACTGAGATGATGTGTTGAGGTCGGAGGTGCTGTCGTGTGGTGGCTGCAACTTCTCACGTTTAACACGGACAGAAAAACAAACAGATCTCTCTCTCTCTCTCTCTCTGTCGCTCACTCATTGTGTCCACGGCTTGTTATTTTTAATGGCAGATACACAGAGGATTTGGAGTTTCAGTTGTCTATGTGTGTGTGTGTGTGTGTGTGTGTGTGTGTGTGTGTGTGTGTTGTCACAGCACTGTCGGTAGAGTGTGTGTAGTTGTGCTGTATGCACTGAGTCCCTTGTGTGTGTGTGTGTGTGTGTGTGTGTGTGTGTGTGTGTGTGTGTGTGTGTGTGAAGACGGACTCCTCCTCACAGATGGGGCTTTAATTAACACATGGGCTCTCTCATCACAACACCGCGGCCAGGTGTCACCCTGGAAACCGTCTCCATGCTGGACGCATGGGACACACACACACACACACTCACACACACACTCACATGCTGTATCGTCAACATGCTGGATGATGACGGCGATGATTATGAGAACGATGATGCTGATTAGTACAGTCATGATTATAATCATAAGTTGCTGCATATTGTGTTGGATTGTGTGGCAAATAAATGTCATTAATAAGTGAATTTAATCTTAACACTTAATAAGCGTTAAATAAAAAAAGAATTGGACACATTTTAGATACACAGGCATCTCCTTTGTATAAATAAAAGAAAGGTTTTGTCTGTACATTGGTCAGGATTTGCACTTTTCATCGTATCTTTATGTTTCATACACTGGAGGACCATAAACCAGTCTCAGGAAAATCTCTGTCTGTCTGTCTGTCTGTCTGTCAGCATCATACAATGTTCTGAACAGTTATGTGTCGGATTGAATAATCTTCTTTAAAATAAGATACTAATGCACTACTTGCTCAATGTAAACAAACACCTGCATCAATATTCAGTTTAGATACGCTATTGGGATTAGTTCATAATAATAATAATAATAATAATAATAATAATAATAATAATAATAATGCTGAAATAAGAGTTTAAGTAGTATAAATGAATTTTAACGCACTTTAACAAAACTTAATCTTTATCCGATCTGAATTTGAAAGCAGTACAACATAGTGTGAATAAAGCATAAGATATTCAATCTTACAAAATTTGAATAAACAGAGAGTTCTGCCGTACAGAAAGCCAGATGACTTGTACGTGGACTTCAACCTGAAATAATAACATCACTGATTACATTAAAGCTCATCAGTTTATTTTTATCTTTAACCTTTTAACTATTTCTACAAACTCTTTATCCGTCAACAACACGTACTTCTGATATAAATTTTTTAAAGTCCTGATTTTAAGTTTAATGCTCTCTGTACACCTATAGTATGCAGATATATTTTTTAAAATATTTGAAAATACTTCAAATAATATCATTTACTTATACTTTGTATGAAGTCCAGTTGACAGAAAATAGAACGCAAATTGTTGAAAATAATTAGAAAACTGCAAAATGGCCGCACCGGCCCAGTAGGTGGCGATAGTGTGCGATAAACTGTTACGACAAACAGCTCAAGAATGTAGAGCGATAAAGAAGGTAAAATAGCAGCAAGCTCAATGAGAAACATGGGAAATATTTAATACACAATGTGTCTCAGACGTGTTCTTGAGATGGTGTTTGTCAAAGCGGATCTCATGAATGAACGCTTACATGATGTCAGAATCACACTCTAGACCCGCCCACATTCCCAGTTCTAGTATTCCTAATGATTAAAAGAAATTCTGTTACTGGTGTGTGTGTGTGTGTGTGTGTATGTGTGTGTTGTACAGTAGATTAGTGAAATAAAAGCCATGAATTCCATTCTAGACGATTTACTTTGATTTTTACACAACATCTACTACACATTTAACATTTAATTCATAGCTTTATCAGTTTGTCTCTAATAATCAATCCAAAGGTGAAGATGGCAAGAAAAAAATCTCCCTGAATCGACAGGAGGTGAGGAACCCATAGAGGAATCAGACTCATGTGGGCGAGACCACATAGTAAATAAACCCTTACTATACCTGCAGGTGAAAAGTGTAATTCTACTAGCGCCGGTGAGGTCAAACTGGGAACATTTCTGCTAAACGAAGGCGTAAAAGTGATTGGCATTTGAACAGTGCAACCATTTTAAGGAAGGTTTTACTTCCATGGATGACGATCCCAGCCGAGGCGGCTCGGAGCCAATGGCAGTCGTTCCCGTGAACATTCAGCGAGTGGAACGCCTGATCCCGGAAAATCTACGTCACCAACTTGTGGAAGAGACTCACCTGTGTGTGTGAACTGAACCACAATCATTCACCAACACCACTTCCACACTACAGACACTTAAACATCAGGAACATTCCTGACCTCAATCCAAGCCGTGTCCATACTGTATGTTTGGGTCATTAAAGGAGTCCTTGGGAGGCCGGCGTTTCAGACATGAAGCAGGCGGGCTGATCTTCGAGAAAACTTTCTACCTTGATGGTGTCCAAGCTTTAGTGAAACACTGGGATGAGTGCATTAGTGTAGCAGGAGATTATATAGAGAAATAAAGGGAGTTTTTACTTTTCAAAAGTCCCGATTTGACATGAACATCCCTCATATAAACAAATTCAGAAAAAAACTGCATTGTTCTTTCTTCCCTCTCACTGTGATGGAGGGACTGTGATGTTGAGCAGCATTTTATTAGCACTTATTAAAGGCAAAGAGGATCAAACAGTTCTGAAATAAACAGGTCGTAATTCTTATAAATCTTAATCTTTTTTCTGCATTGACTTGGACTTGGTCTTGGAGTTATTGGCATTTAGAAACAGACTTGTTTCAGCTTTTATTGGTCAGGGCTGAGACATTGTAAAAAATAAATGTTCAAACGCAGGCCAGATTAGCGCTTAATCATTCATTCATTCATCTTCTATACCGCTTAATCCTGTGTTCAGGGTCGCAGGGGACCTGGAGCCTATCCCAGGAGACTTCAGGCACTAGGCGGGGTACACCCTGGACAGGGTGCCAATCCATCGCAGGGCACACACACATACACACACTCAAACACCCAATCACACACTACGGGCAATTTAGGAACGGCAATTAGCCTAACCTGCATATCTTTGGACTGTGGGAGGAAACCGGAGTACCTGGAGGAAACCCACCAAGCACGGGGAGAACATGCAAACTCCATGCACACAGAGACGGGAATCGAGCCTGGCCGGGGAATCGAACCCAGACCCTGGAGTTGCAAGGCGACAGTGCTAACCACTACACCACCGCGCCGCCCGCTTAATCATTTGTACAAGTAAAAACTTGGCCTTGAAGGTCTCGGTTTCATTAAGACTTTTGATCTTGTCTCAACTTCAATCCCCATTAGACTCTGTCTTAACTCATTTGACAATAGCGGTCTTGACTATACAACAATGACAACCGAGTGTTTATCAATCACGTGGACACGAACACAAAAAACGCAGCAGACCTGCTCACGTGGCCTATAAGCTGCAAACCTGTGTGAATGTTTCTTTGATCGTGTTTGTAGCGCCAAATCATAGACACGCTACGTCTGTAACTTTGCCTCCCGAAAGCCTTTGATGTGTTTCGAGGTGAATTAACTTTCACGCACTTTTCTTCTCCCCCATCCTCCCTGATCGTCTTCTGTGCGCTTTACTCCTCCGTCTCTGCCGCCTCGGTTGCTGTGTGTCGAGCTGACAGCTCCTCCCGAGCGAAGAAGTTGGTGACATTCTCCCCGTTCCCGCGACATCTGGCCACAAACGAGCGCGTCAAATCCCACCCACCGGCTGCTTAAAGGGTGCCAACTGCCGGTACTTCCCATTAGGGCCCTAAAGACGAGCACTTCAAACGGCACGCGCACCTTGGGAGGGACGCGCATCATCATATTTTAATCGAACATGTGGCTCCTTCGCCGTTGTCCCGCGTCCAAATTGCAATAGTGAATTCTGTCCAGCTGTCGGGCTACAAATGGGGCTCAATTATAGCGGCGACATGCACCTCTGTTTCTCTCTCTCTCTCTCTTCTTTTCCTGGCTTTAATCGTTAAACAAAGTGAGTCAGACTCGTCGAAGTCGCTCTCGGTCAACCCTTTGTCGGTGTGACGGCTGACATCATTTGTACTGACACTGTTTGCTCTCCCGAGTCTCTCACACACACACACACACACACACACATACACACACGTGTGGTTAAGACAGAATCGGCTCTGTCGTCCTGCTAATGGAGCTTCTGGCATGTAACACCTCGCTTTACAAACAAGTTTGGTCGTGTTTTATTGATGAGAGTTGAAGTGTTTGTGCCAGATTCCGAGGCTAGTTTAGTATTCTTTACTGTTTCTAGTCAATATTTTATATCTCTAAATACTTTTTTTTCGTGCATTTTAGCTTGTATCAGCATTTTAGATTGTAAGGCTGGAGGTTGTATACATCTGCATCGATATAACTCGCTCTTTATAAGCGGTAACACAAAAATTGAATCCGTTCCAGTGGCGAGGTCTTAAGGTGAAATTTCGTATTGCGAAACGCATTTTCCTATAGGAAATAATGTAAATGCAGATAATCCGTTCCAGGCAACCAAAATATTTGCTTTATTATCACTAATATTGCCAATTTCCAACACTATAATAATATTTCTGATTATAAAAGAATTCAACACATTTAGAAAAGATGAAATATGAAATAAATAGATGAAAAACCTTAATTTTTATTCCTCTTGGCACCAGCTGGTTTAAAAAACAAAACTGAAAGCGGCTCCCTTTTCTTCTTGCTGCCATCCTTGCTAACATTCTTGGGACTCATGGGGCTATGTCTTCACTAAATCTTCCACAAAATGCAAAAAAACAAACAAACAAAAAAAAATAAAAAAATTAAATATAAATATATATATATATATATATATATATATATATATATATATATATATATATATATAAACTTGCTTTCCTTAAGTTAAAAAAACAAGCTCCCGGATGTCCGTGCACCTTAGCCGGTACGCGGTTTGCTCTTCCGTATGCTGAAAATCGGAAAATTCTTAATGTGGAGTGTTCGTATATCGAGGTTCCAAGGTATAAGCAAATTATTTTGGACTTTTGTTTACAACAACGCCACCAAATCGACAAGTCCTAGATTTGATCCTCGCTTCCTGCTCGCGCCTCAGCAGCGACTACACACCTTCATACTATTTTTAGTCTAAAAACTAAATCTAAAATGCATCTTCCTGAGTCCACCATTGCCACCAATGTGTCATCATGAAACATTATGTTATTTGGATTCGCCCTCATTAGCCGGTCACCTCCTTAAGCATCCAAGCCACCGACGCATCCACAAGAACGACACGTCCCGGGATACGAAGCGCTCTCGGAACCTGCGTCAGAACCTTTTGACAAAATAAGTTTTATACCAGAAGGTGACTGCGAGGACAAACAAACAAATCACGCATAATTATTTCTTAGCAATCCGAGCGATGGAAAAACGTAGTGCCGAAGCTCGTTCACTCGTTTTTTGTTGTTCCTCTGAATCCCATGTGATCCGGAATAAACGAGCTGGCACCGTGCCACCCTTTTTTCCGAAAAGGCCGTTTCTAACATAACGCGCTTGTTCACATAGTGATGTGGAGGTTATTATCTTAGCGGGAAAAAAAAAAAGAGGGGGAAAGAAAAAAAAGAGACAGAGAGAGAGCTTTCTGTCACAGCACGTCAACTGTTTTCAAAATCTGCATAATTTGGGCTATATGCTGCATAACAAAGCACGACGTGTTGCCCAGAGATGGAAATGTGCCGCTTAGCATGTGATAGGATTCGTTTGTTTTCTCATTACTTAGCGCTAACTTGCATTTATTTGCGCGGCGACGGTGAATTCTGGGTTCTGATTGGTCAGAAGGTGTTGATTCATTTTCTGTAAGTTTTTTTTTTGCATCTTAGAAACATGAGAGTCGTGAGAGTGACCTGACTTCATCGCACACCCCTAGTGTTGATTGCTTTTCTACAATGTTTTTTCTAACATGGCGTGTTCTGTTTCTAATAGCTGTTACAGGATTTCTATTAGCAAACCTTTAAGCGTTAACGTGTTAGCATTAAGCCTTTTTCTTACTCCATTATTTAATTAAATACCTATATAATTGCTTCGCTAACTTTAAGTGAAGTATTGCACTCGATGACATCATAAATCTCTCTAAATCCCCCATTATGCGAAACACAGTAATAATCATCTCGGTCGCTATGACGATATGAGTCGCTAAGGCCTTCTCGCATCTCCAGGCTTTAGCGCTGCTTTCTCTCCCCTGTGTTATGTCATTTTTTACTTTCTTTCTCTTTATTCCTCCCTTTTTTTTTTTTTTTATTTCCCTCCGGGTGCCACGTGTTCCCTTTACAAAGCCCGTGAGCCTCAGAGAAACATTACAGAGCGCAGCATGTGTTTGATTAAAAAAGTGTAAAGTTACAAATTAGTTAATAAAATCGTTTAGGCCCGATCGCTGCAAATGGTGATAAATGCGTTCCATATGCTCTCAATAAAAAGAAGAAAAAAAAAAGAAAGAAAGAAAAAAAAAAAACGTGGCGAGTGCCATGTGCCAGTCCCCTCTGTCTTCTCCCATAAACAAATAAATTAAAACAATTACCGCTGCGCACGCCCTCCCGCTCTGTAACGAGCGTGCTGCCGGATAAAAGATGTGACAGCTTTCATTTCCTCAAACTGCTCCCTGTCTCTATCTGGAGTGGACGGAAAGTTCCAGATGTTCCAGGGCTTCCTTTCCGTCTTCCTCTTTTGTTCCCGTGCAACATTCCACGCGTCAACATTTTACGATCCGGGATTACGCTGTACCAAGCGATGTCTACACGTCATCGAGGTTTTATTGGAGACCCTATTTTCCCTGTCAGTGTCTCCTGATTATGGCTGGTGGTCATAAAATCGTAGAGCTGGTCTGGGATCAGTGTTTGGCCATGTCAATAAATAAAGAGGATCAGAGCAGAAATCTGACCCCAGATCAGGCGGGGTTTGTGTGTGTGTGTGTGTGTGTGTCGTCATGTTCATGTGTAATGTCACCGACACTTTGTGCACTTCCTGTCTCAACCTGTCTCGGTATTTCCACCAAACCTGGTTCTTATTGTGGATGCATAATTTCTCTTGGCAGCGTATAAGTGCATAAGTATTCACCCCCTTTAAACCTCAACAGCACTGTTCAGAGCATAGTTTAGACTGTAGTCGAGAGGCATTGTATGTGAGTGGGATGTTCAAGTCAAACCGGGACTTTCTGCTAAAATGAGGCTGTAAAAGTGATTGACGTTTATGGAAGACTTCAAGCACACGACGGCGATGGGACACGTAGCCGCAGTAAAACATTTGAACGGTGCAAACATTTTAAGGAAGGCTGTCTGTGAATGACGATCGAGGTGTCTCAGAGCTGTCCCATGTGCGAGTTACAGGAACTCCACTGGGTGTTATGGCCGCATCCCCATGTAGTCCTGAGCGTACTCCAAGCCATCTTACACATGTTTAGGTCATTAAAGGAGTTCCTCGGAGGCCGGAGTTTTTACTTTAATGTGTTCTGTTACCCTGCGCAATCAAAAGTCTCGGTTTGACTTGAACGCCCGTCGTATCTCGTAACGTCGTTACTAAAACGATACAAAGTGTCCTAAAAAAAGGGACACGTTGTTGTTCTTTCATGTGCGAAGCTCGGTCACCGTGGTGAGCGTGGAAAAGCTGCTTTTTTTTTTAAACAGATAAAATTGAGTTGCATTGAACTGAATTGAACTTCTACTGGTGCATGCAACATGGTGCTCCCACCACCGTGCTACTCAGTCAGGCGAGGTTCTCTTATCATCCATCTCAGCAGCCTTCAGTATTCAAACTATAACAGGTTTATTGCTGAGTCAGCTCTCATGTGTGTGTTTGTGTGCGTCATGATCCCGATGTCTGCATGTCTGCAGGGTCTGGCCAAAGCATCACGTCATTACTCTTCATCTAAAGAGGACGACAGCGAGAGGGAGTGAGAGGCGGATGTGTGTGTGTGTGTGCGAAATAAATCGCCTGCAGGGTTCTCACACCGATCTGACCAAACACACACACACACACACACACACACACACACAAACACCAACCAGGCGCGATGAGATATCAGCTGAGATGTCTGTTTTTATTCACTCAATCATTACCGCATTGTTCCGGCTGCGTGCCTGTGCATTTTTAATCGCACCTCATGGCCGTGAAAGTGTGATGGATGGACTGTGTGAAAGGAGAGATGGAATTTTTTTTCCCCTAAACCTTCGGGATGATGGCCCGAAAAGGTAGAGCAGTATAGATGCAGCACTTTTCTTAATATGTTGCATATTTATTTGATAAAAAAAAGAAGTGCTAAAACCTGTGTCATGGTTGTACATAAGAACAGAGCAATGATTAAAGCACTGCTTGTAACGCGCATTAAAGGTGCATTTTGTGTTTAACACCCTATAAAATTATTCAAGGATATCCTCTGAAAAAAAAAAAAAAAAGGTTTCTTCAGTTTAAAGACACACCAGCATTTCCTGCTATGATTAAAATCGAGTGCATAATGAAGAACAACAAAATATAAACTTCATGAAGTGCCGTGTCACGGAAGCTAAAACTCTGGGAATTTCTAGCACATGTAGAAAAACAAAAAAAGTGAATTTGAAAAAGCAAATCAAAATAAATTAATCATGTGAAAAAAGTGGAACATTAATGAATCATTTGTAAATTTCACAAATAAAAACAAAAACAATCACGTATGAATCATATGCAAACATTGCATGTGATAAGGAGAATCATGTGGAAAATTAATGAGATGAAAATAAAATAAATCGTATCTGAAAAACATCACTTGTGAAAAAAGAAGAATATCAAGGTAAATGATCACCTTAAGGCAACAGGAAATTAATCATTTGAAAATAAATGAATGATGTGAAAAATATAGCAGGTTCATAAATGACTCATTTGCAAATATCACATGAAAATAAATGAATCATTTCGAACATGTTGCATGTAGAAAAAAAAAAGATTATGGTATGAAACATGTGAAATCACAAAATGTGGAAAGGAATCATATAAAAAATTAATAATTTGAAAGTATGAATCAAGTGAAAACATCACGAGTGTTAAAAGGAATCATGTGAGAAAACATGTGCAAGTAAACAGATCAGGAACGATTAATGTGAAAACATCACACATGGAAAAGGAATCATGTGCAAAAGGAATGATGTAAAAATAAACGTATCACGTAAAAACATAATAATGCAAAAAATATAACATGTACAAAAATTTGCACGTATGAGAATGTGAAAACTAATGAATCGTTGAAAATCTCAAATGTAAAAAAAGAAAGAAAAAAAAAAAGAATCTTGCCTGGATGACGTGAAAACATCACACGCAGAAAAGGAATCATATGAAAATACGTGAATTTGTGTGCAAAATTTATCACGTGAATTATTTGAAAAGAAATCAATGTGAAAAATAAAGACCCAGTGAAATACACACAAAAATTTGATATTTTCCACGTGAACCATATGATCATCCTCGTGTGGATTTCACATGATTTTCTTAAACCAAGGTTTATTTCCACTTCTGCTAAAATCCGACTCATTTTGGTCATATTTAATACATTTATTTAATTCGTTGCTCATGATCCCTTTCAAGATCAGACTGAAGGTATGGGAACACACAGGCACTCGTGTGTGTGTGTGTGTGTGTGTGTGTGTGTGTGTGTGTGTGTGTGTGTTACTGCGTGCACACGGATGCAGTCCACTGGTGACCTTCACAGTTCTGAGGAATCCAGCCAAGATCAGCAAGCTAAGCTCTGAGCTCTGGAGCGCATGCAGAAGGAAAAAAAAAAAAAAAAAAAAAAGACTCGGGAAGCAGATGAGAGGAAATGAGCCCTTTAATTGGAGGCCTTATTAGGAAAATGAAGAAAGGCCAAAAGGACGGAGCGCGACTCGGGTGACGTGTCACTCGTCTTCGTTTGACAGAATTTCGCTCCTTCGTCTCACAAATTAGATCCTATAATGATCGAAGCAATAATTTGGGTAATTCTTTATTATTTTTTTCCCTTTTTTTAATCTTAACATCAAACTTTGTTTGTCAGGACATTTTTTTTCTCTTAATATCAAGAATTAGTTATTCTGCTATATAAAATAAAATATACAGTAGCACTTTTTGTGAAAATTTTGTTAAACATTCTTATATTTAAGATTTAGCAAATAGATACAATTAACAATTTGAAAATTTTGAATTATTAAGTTCTGCGATTGTCTGAAATTAAAAACAAAAATTATTAAATTTCATGGGCAGTTAATTTAAGTTTAAATAAGGTTAATAACTTAATTAAAGGTTAATAACTTAATTAAAAGGTTAATAACTTAATTAATAATCTAATAAATATTTGTTTAAGTTTTTTAAAAAACAGTTTCCTTTTAACATTTTTAAAAACAGTATTATTAAGTTAGAAAGAAATTACAAATAAAAATATATAATAAATTATTTATAAGCATGTAATAGACATTGTTCAACACGGAACGCTTAATGATCATAAAATAATAAAATAATTTTTAAAATACATTTTACATAGCATGGTATTATTAAAGCTTCAACTATTATTATTTATAACTTTTATTTAAGTAATCCTTAATTAAAACTTCACTGTAATTACATTTATTTATTTACTTTACTTACTTATTTATAAATTGAATAAAATTATATTTACTAATCCTTATTTGTAAACTAAGTCAGATTTAGCACCATTTTAACATTTTCGAACTATAAAAATGACTTGATTTGAGTATTTCCTGTAAGGAAAAAGTATTCCAGAGCAAACATCGACAAAATTTGGAATTAAGACAACAAACACACAACACCAGCACCACTTTTTCTCACACAACAAGACTTCCTCCCTGCTTTTCATCACTGTTCTGTGCATCACGCCCTGCTTCCTGTCATGCTAAGCTTTATAAATAAATCTGCCTTTATCTTGTTTAATCTTTATTTAAATCTCGAACAAAAATTCCGACTCCTTTGAATAATGAGCACGATGGCGGCGAAATAAAACACCTTCGGAGAGAACGCTCATCAGCCCAAACTGCTGAAGTTCACCACCTTTTCCTGATCTGTCAGAAAAGTCAGGAAGTGTAATAGCGCTCTGTTAAATTATACAGAGCAAAATGAAATGGAATGAAACGCCACCGAGTCGCGCCGCATATCAAATGGCTGTCATTTTTTCAAGGGGAAAAAACGGTGAAAACTCTGAGACTTTTTTCGGGGGGCGGATTGAAAGATCAGGACACCGAGTCTGGTTTCCTTTGTCATATATTTTTTGTTTTTATTGAACGTCTCTAGTTTTCCACGTGTGTTTTATTTCTTTCAGTACATATCTAAAAACACACAATTTAAACTAAAGAATTTCAAAACGCACTTTTATGCATCTGTAGTACAGATTAAGATCATACTGTAGTCCATCCATCTATTATTCCTGCACAGAACGTTTGAGTCCGAATTCAGCACTTTTCCATGTGATGAGAAAAAACAGACCAAAATTTTTTACTTGAAATTAAATTACAATAAAAGTTAGAGAACAAAACAAATATAATAGACAGAAGATATTATGCTACAGTATGTTGTGAAACTACACTATATGATGTAAATATCTTTGAAGAAATCATTTTAAAAAGCATTGAACACTGTTTATTGACAGATGTTCCAGCTGTGCTTAGATGTATAATTGAATTTGGATTTTCTTTTTTTCTGGGCCTCAGTACTAAGAAATTTATTTAAATTTTTTATACCGATTTTAATTTATGTCTACCGTAATCACACAATTTATTTGCCTTAGATAGAAACTTAATTTAAAACGCCAGAGGATGCTTTTAATGCTTTTTCTGGATTATGGTATACAATATAACATATACTGTAGGGATGTTCAAGTCAAAGTGGGACTCTTGATTGCAAAGATTCATTTCTGAAAATTAAAACTCCCTTTGTTTCTCTCTATAATCCTCTGCTACAATAATGCACTTATCCCGGTGTTTCACTACAGCTTGGACATCAAGGAAGGTAGTTTTCTCAGTATCGTACCATCTGCTTCACACGTCTGAACGCTGGCCTCCAAGGAACTCTGTTAATGGTTTACAGCGAGGTCAAGACTGTATCGGGGCTATAACTCCCAGCCGAGTTCCTGTAATGTGCAAGAATGATTTGTTTGTGTTTACAGTTCCCACAGAAAGATGTATTTCTTTTTGGTCGCAAGCTGACGACATGTTATCTGTCGATTTTCAAGGATAAAGCATTACACTCAATGAATGTTCACTGGAACAACTGCATTCACAACATTAGGCAGACAAATATTCTCTCATCATACATCGCAGTAGTTAAGGGCCTTGCTTAAGGTACCAAGTTGGTGGTAGTCGGGTTTAACCCTCAGACTTTCCGAACCGTAGTTCAATGCTCATTCCTGACCCCAAACTGCAGCAGGGTCCGAAGCACCTGGGCCAGAATCGTCATTCACAAACGTACAACCTACTTCAAAACATCTGCACCACTCAAATGTTTAACTGCGGATAATTGTCTCATCACCGTCCTGTGTCTGAAGTCTTCTGTAAATGTCAATTGCTTTTATGCGTCCATTCACACCTTGTAGTTCACTTTCACGCCTCCATTCAAATCCTGGTTTGACTTGAACAGCCCATGTATATAAATATTAGTTAAAAATGCTGCGTAATGTACATATTTATTTTGATATTCATTATAATTGATGACTAAATGCTGACTTAACGCCTGCCTTAATGTGATCGATTATTAAATATATTTCTTTAGGAAATAGTTTTTGGGAACATTTTTATTTGACTAAATGCAACATTTTCATTTTTTCTGATTTTTCCGATCAAGTTGCTCTTGAATGCAATTCATCTGACAATATTTGACAATAATTTCCTCTTTCGTCCCACTGAAACACATCAGTGCCACGGCATTACTACCCGATCAGATGTCTACACGTTTCAGATTCAATCAAAAGACACGTCTTTGACAGTCAAAAAGACACAAACACAGGAGACAAGAGGGAAAGAGAAGAGTGTGTGAGTGGGTGTGAAAAAGAAGCGCTCGCTCGCACTCGTCTTTTCCAGTTTAGGGACTCCAGATGGGGAGTCATTTTTTATTCGTCTTGAGGCGGCACTTCACATCTGCTGGCCCAGATGCCTAATGAATACGGAAGCAGGGCCGAGCTGTCGCCTCATTAATACTGAACTCGCGCAGGGAGCCCAGGCGCCGTCCCGCGCCCGTCGCCTCGCGCCATCCACAGCCCGTTGGCACGGAAACACCGTCCTCGGTGCCCGCTACTCGGCAGCTGGCGCCTCGCTGGAACAAAGCAGCGCCGCTTTGTCGGCCCTAATGCCTCTCCGTGTTGTCACTTAAGGTCTTTATTGGTATTAATTGATACCATCAGCGCTTCTTTTACTCAAGTCTCGTGTCCGGCCCCCGGGCGCCTTCCCGTCCTCCATCCTACATCTATACTTTTAGTTGTTATTTTTTTATTTGATATATTTATAGGAACAGTGTGATAAATTCATGCCATGTTAATTGTCCAACACATTATTCCAGGTGTTTATCTGCATGCTCTTTAGTGAGGAAACATCTAGAAAATATCTTTAAAGCAGGCATTTTAAAGCAGATTTTGTTATATTTATAAGATTTTAGTAAAAAAAAAAAAGTAATTTGTTTGCTCCAGTGCTAATGTAATTAAAGAAATGCAAGTAGAAAGCTACTAGTTTGTTTATATCTCCAGCTATAAACTCACAAAGCAACAAGTGATTTTCTGTATCAACAGCTGGGAAAAAGAGAGGGATGGAGAAAGAAAGACAGGACAGAGAGAGAGAGAGAAAAATATATTTCATGAAAGAAAAAGGTGATGAAACATAAAGGAAACTAGAAAGCAAATGTATGGAAATCATGAAGCAAGAGAGGAAGGGAGAGAAATTAAGGGTAAAAGAAAGAGAAAAAAGATTGATAGAGGAAGAAAGAGTGGAGAGAAAGAAAGAAAAAGAGAGATAGAGCGAGATAAATATGGAGAAATGAGGCGAAGAGAAAAGGAGGCAGAGAAAGGTGATAAAAGAAAGTGATTCATAATGAGAGAGAGAGAAAGGAACAAAGAATGGAATAAAAAAAAATAAAAGAAATAATGTAATATGGATATAAGACAGAGAAAGATAGAGTGAGAGAGAGATGAAAGACAAAAGTAATATCAGTGTAAGACAGACATGACGGAAGGAAAAAGGAAACATAAAAAGAAGAGTTAAAGAAGAAACAGAAATGGTGGGATAAAACATGGAAAAGGTACCAGACAAAACGAAGACAAAAGAGAAATAATGATATCGAGACAAAAAAGATGATGAAAGTGTAGAGAGAGATAGAAAAGATGAACAGAGAAGCAAAGGATTTTTTCAAAATTGAGAGAGAGAGAGAGAGAGAGAGAGAGAGAGAGAGAGAGACTATGTTTAAATAAATCTCGGAGAAGATGACAATGTTAATTTATACGCTGATGCTAAAATCCTGCTCGTGTTAACACATTGTGTGGCAAATGCTAACAGAGTACTAGCCCACTGTCAGGACGTTTAAAATTAGCATTAGCTTTATGTTCCAGAACCAGGAAAAAAAAAAGACAAAAAAATAGGAAATACAAAGCAGTAAATGAGGAAAGTAAACGGATAAATGTTTATTTATAAGAGTTTATCTCTTAGTGCTAAAAAACTTCGGAAGTGCCGAGCTGTGAGAATGTCGCTGCCAAACGCTCTGTGTCTCCTGGCTGCTGTTATCCCCAAGAACGTCTCTCAGATCAAGGTTCTTCAGCCAAGCTTTTTCTCTTTTTTCCTCCTCTACCTTTTTTTTATGCTACACTAACAGCACCCGTGAAGACCCAGCTGCCACCTGGCCGGTTCTGAGTGCCAGCCTCCCAAAAACCCAGAGAAAGCAGCCTAGCGCTAGTTAATGACATTTCATTATCACGGACGGGACTGGACACTAACGGCTCGAGGAACTGCGGCTGTTTCATCATTCTTGCACAAAGATTAGCGTGCTGGCTATCATGATCATCTCAAAAATCATCACGTCTGAAAATCTGAATTTATGAATATATATTTGAATGCATATCTTAAAGACTTGCGTGTGTGTTAGCAAATTTCACTTGCTGACAAGCTAGCTGCGTACGCCAGCCTTAACTAAGTTTTTTTTAATTATCATTTCAAGCACAATTAAAGTAATTTATTGACAAACCTGACAAAGTAAAACAACACAAATATATATTTTTTTATTATTTTCTTTGGATGATTAGCTAGAACTTAGCTAGCTGCTTATCTTTTCACAATTTAAACTATTTAATAAGCAGTTTCTAAATTCATTAAACATAGCAAAACAAATAAAAACGATATTAGCTAAGCTATCTACCTAGCTAGCAACCTGGCTTGCTAATGCTGATTAAAATGAACTCAAGTTTTACTCTGCCAAGTTTGTTGCATTTTTGTCCTGATTTTTCAGGACATTTTTAGTTCATTACCTCACAGAAGCAAACTTCGCTAGATAAAGTCCAGCTCTTCTTACTTTACCAGCTAGCTAGAAGATAAAATACAGTAGCTAGCTGGTAACGTATGTAGATTTGGATTTTAGCAAGCAAGTCCTGATCATAAGAATTCATTGAATTCATTATTTTGTAAATATTTTACTTGTTACAAATATTAGTTAAGTTAGCTAGGTACTAAATAAATGTGCTAGCGTGCTTTTCTCTAACTATCTTGCTTTGACTTTAATGGCATTTCAGTTTTCTTTAAGGAAAATCTTTAGCAACTTTATTTGTTTATTTAACAGCAGTCTTTTTTTTTAGGGTCAACATTATTAGCCAGGTTAGCTAAGCAGCATGATTAGCACAAATGTTTAGCACAAAAAAGGAACAGGAAGTGAATTTTTTAAAATAGATTTAATGCAAAATAAGTTTGCACCTTTGTGTAAAATGCAAATGAAGAACTACAATATGTTTTTGTTTCTGTATAATTTTGAGTTATGGTTTTAGAGAATTTGTCATTATGATTAACACGTTATTGGGAGCCTGTGGAACTAAGGACGTGTGGATAAAACTAAACCTAAGCGGAAGTCAAACTGGTACTTGTGATGAAATTTCTGGTGAATAAAGGTAAGGTAAAGATTGACATTTACAGAAGACTTCAAGTACAGTACGGTGATGAGACTCTTAGCCGAGGTAAAATATTTGAACAGTGGAAATATTTTAAATAAGGCCGTATTTCCATGAATCATGATCCCAGACAAGATGGCTTGGAGCCCACTGAAGTCGTTCCTGTGAACATTCAACAAGTGGAACATCAACTTGTGGAGGGGACGAATCTGTCTGGTGGTTTGTACGTACAATTGATCACCAACACCACTTGCACATTACAGGAACCCGACTGGGAGTTATTGCCACGTCCCCTGTACAGTCCTGACCTCGCTCCAAGCTGTTTAAACATGTTTGTGCCATTGAAGGGGTTCCTGGGAGGCCAGCATTTCAGATGCTGAAAACTACTTTGAGTTACTACCATGATGTTATGCAAGAATTAGTAAAGCACTGGGATAAGTGCATTAGTTTAGCAGGGGATTACATATATAGAGAAATAAATAAAGTGTTGTGTTATCAAAAGTCCCTGTTTGACTTGAACACCCCTTTCACATGTTGGATGTGAACAGTGTAAATATCAAGCTTGATAAATGGAGCTCATTGTACCCACAAATGAAATACAGCAACCTCTGCTGGCTAAATACTAAAACTGAATTGTGTCTCTGTGGTGCGCGTGTGCGCGTGTGTGTGTGTGTGTGTGTGTGTGTGAGAGAGAGAGAGAAGGAAAGCATATGAATAATAGTTTGATTTATAACAAAAAGCACAACTCTTCATCTCGAATACACACAGCTCTCATCACAAACGCATTATATTTTCGACGCCAGATCCGTTTCCCGCTCGAACTCCGAGATGGATTATACAAGCAGATAAAATCATTTCCACATGTTAGCAGATGAGCTAGCGATGCACTGTAAGCTATTTAAGGGATAAAAAGATGCATGCTTGTCTCGAACTCTTTTCTCACAATAGCTGAATGTTAGGAAGAAAGAAAGAAAGAAAAAAAAACATTGACGAGTGTGACCTCGCTGAAGTGGAAATGGTGGAATCACGGCTGTTCCCTGATGCAGCCCGATTTAGATCATGGAGTAATTGCTTCATGGATGGGAATCAGATGAACTTTTGATAGCGCAACACTGTATTAGCAATCATAGTAATGCAGTTAGACAGACAGCTTTTGTTTGCTTGTTTTGTTTCATGACCTGGGACAAATTTAGATCGTTCCTGGTATTACAGCAATAGGGTTGCACAATGCAATGACATTATATCAATAGCATGCACAGTTATGCAGTATATAAGCACATATGTAAGTATTTCTGTTTTAATGCTAGCTTACATAACTTACCATCTGGCCTCGTAGGAAAATCTGAGTTGTAATTATGACATTGTCTTGCCGCTCAAATGTGCGCAATTTATAGTTTGAGATCAATCTTCAAGCCATTTGTTATGACACACCAGCAAGTTTCATCAAATTCCGAACAGTGTCCTTTCGCCAAACCATAACCCCGTGTCAGTTTCTACAGTTTCCAAGATCACCTGGACTATGCAGGATAAAATACATATATGATAGATGCATAGAATCAAATTGGAACTCATTTCAAATTTTTTTTAAATGTCAAAAGTTTACACTAGCATGTGGCAAAGCGACTGATTCATTCATTCATTTTCTATGGACATGCACAAGACGGAGTTTAGGCCCTGACTGACAAAATGACTGGGTAGATAACATTGAAGCCTTTCAGTGCAAATCCAAAAGATTGGTGCAAACAGTTGCTAGGACCAGGCCTATGGTACCCAATGCCAGATGTTTATCGTTCCTCCTTTTTATCTGTACTTAGGCCTGGTCTTGATTCCAAGACAGTGACCCAAATCCAGCCACTAGATCCCCGGCATCCTGAATGCCGCTCCAAAGCCCTTATAGAAACGTGGTGACCCTTTAATTAGAGCGCCTGAAACAAACAACAACAAACCACCCCTGCTTTCTCCATCCTTCCCTACTGTTTCACAGCTATCTGGGAGCCATTGATGCTTGGACTGAACCATTCTCTGATATTGTCTTCCCACCTTTTCCTCTACCCCCTGGTACAGTGAACTGCAGGATGGTCTTCGCAAGCCCATCAGATCTTAAGTAACCTGTCCGTATAACTTAAACTTCCTCCTTTAAATGATGGTGAGGAGGTCATCATGGGGACCGATGGCTTGTGTGGTCATCTGGTGGCCCGCTCCATTTGTGATGCCTTCAGTGTACTGCATGAGGTGCAACAGCTTTTAGTAGCATCTCATTTCTCAATTTGGAAACAACAACCCAGAGCCTTTAATCAGTTCCCAGTGCAGAAGACAGGACACACCCATAATAAAAAAAAAAAAGCTACAAGCGAAATGAGATAGTTGCCCATTTTTTAGATTAGTTCTGTAATGTCTTTTTGTCCATTGTTATCGTTCAGCTGATACTAAATCACTAGCTATAATCTTCCTTTACAGTACTTATTATGATTATTATAAAAGTTAGCGTCGCATCTTTAAAGGTAAACATAAAGAATCAAACATAGACAGCAGACAAGCCTCGCCTCACTGAGAGCAACGCTACACAACGTCCATTTCCTTTTTGGCCTGACCGAAGCTATAAAATTAGGGTTTAAGGTTAGGGATTAGGCGCTAGCAACTAAATCGCTAAATCACTGACTAGATAATTTGTGGTTTTCCTTCCAGTATCTTTGTATAGGTCAAACAGAATTCCTCGAGTGTATTATAAATGCCATACAATTGACCATTTTTCCTCTTCATGTTGTTTTAGCTGTTCGCATGGACAGGAAACAATGTACTAGTCAAACCTGATTTTTCAGGATTTTTGGCAGTGCTTGTGTGTCTGTGTGTGTGTGAGAGAGAGAGAGTACGAGTGTGTTTGGGGTAACCTTATGTGACATCCTCAAACTGCTCATTCTCGGTCTGTCATTAAACATGATGAACTTCCTAAGCGCAGGCTCTTTTTTTTTTTCCTTTTCTGCCATCTGACATTTTTCCACGAGCTCCTGCCAAAAATCATATTCAGCTCATCGCAATCCCTAAAGCCTGGAGCGATGAGGGGGTGACGGGGTCAGATCGCGATGGAGGGGTGAGCGTAGAACATGTTTTTGTCATTTTCATGAGTCCGGGAAACACTGCCGTTATCCAAAAACAGATCGGATTTAGACTTTAACTTGGTGTTGAATGGAGTGAGCGTGATCAGCTAGTGCTGCTTAGCTACGCTAGGTGCCGGATCACAGAAAACAAAGCACTAGCATACACATGAAAGAAAAAAATACAGT
The DNA here is from genome assembly GCA_030522415.1 of Channallabes apus. NCBI lineage: Eukaryota > Metazoa > Chordata > Actinopteri > Siluriformes > Clariidae > Channallabes > Channallabes apus. Next base: position 3,276,204 of record CM060121.1, read on the forward strand.
ACTGTATATCTAAATGAAAGCTAGGCGGCGCGGTGGTGTAGTGGTTAGCACTGTCGCCTTGCACCTCCAGGGTTTGGGTTCGATTCCCCGGCCAGGCTCGATTCCCGTCTCTGTGTGCATGGAGTTTGCATGTTCTCCCCGTGCTTGGTGGGTTTCCTCCGGGTACTCCGGTTTCCTCCCACAGTCCAAAGATATGCAGGTTAGGCTAATTGCCGTTCCTAAATTGCCCGTAGTGTGTGATTGGGTGTGTGAGTGTGTGTATGTGTGAGTGTTCTGTGATTGATTGGCACCCTGTCCAGGGTGTACCCCGCCTAGTGCCCGAAGTCTCCTGGGATAGGCTCCAGGTCCCCCGCGACCCTGAACACAGGATTAAGCGGTATAGAAAATGAATGAATGAATGAATAAATGAAAGCTTAGAGATACACTGTTTCACAAATTCCAATCTTATCACCGTTTGGTCTTAGCGAGCTAGCTACCTAGCTGATACGGCATCTTATCAATAGCGAAGTAGGTTTCATATGATTGAGTTTAGGCTTAGCATCAAATAAGGAGCTAGCATTTGTATCTTAGTTTCATTCGTACCTATGAGCTGTGCGCTAGTTCGGTGATGAGTTATGACACCATGGTAGCCTTGTTAGCATTTTTATCACTGGATGATGTGCTTGACACCTACAGCCTCTATGAATTATATGAAGGAGATACAAATGCGAAAGTTTGAACACTTCTTTCAAAAGTTCAGAGAATTCAAACAGTTGTGCATATTAGCCTCTTAACAAATTTCAGATTTGTTTCTCTGCTGCACTGAGACCAGAAATAACACTGGAGACTCCTTGCATAATTGATTAACTAAATATCTTCCTACTAAAGAAATCGCTGTTACTATAGAAATGAGAACAAGAGCGTTGATATGAATCGGGTTACGCTACAGTATATCAGTGGGCTACGTTCACATCCGTTGGAGTGAAGAGGGACGGAGCGTGAACACACTCTCGGAACAGCGCCGGAGGGTGCGTCTGATGGTTCTAGTAATTACAAAAGCACTCAGCGTATTTGTGTGTGTGAGTGAGAGAATGAGAGAAAAGAGCCGACAGAATTTCCATCTCCTGTATATCAGTGTTTTAATGAAGTTGTATGATACAGTACACGTCAGCCACTGAGATATCATTTCATTTCCACTTATAGAATGCACTTGGATGACATTTCATCTCCTCTGTTTACTCATTTCAAATATTCAGGCCTGCTCAAAAGTTTTTGCGCCCCGGTGTTTTAAATAAACACAAAGATTCCAGAATAAACATTTCCTTAAGTTTCTTTCTTTCTTTCTTATTAACTTCATAAAAAATTTTTAAAAGACAAGCTAGTCAAAGGACAGATGGTAATTTAAATGAAAACAGGATGTGATTAAAATGTTAAAACTATGAATGGATAAAATGTATGACTCTGTTCTGTTTTTAATAATAAGTAACTAAATAATAATTTGGCATAATATCAGAGAAATGAAACCCCCCCAGGCATGCTATTATTGGAAAATATTCAACTCCGCGTGTCATAACAGGATGTTCCTCTTCATCACGCCATCCTGGTGTTGATTATTTTCCTATAACAGCACAACAACAAGTGATTAAGTTGTGGATTGGATAAATGTTGATGAAGATATTTTAAATATTATTAATATTTCAACAAATGTTAATTGATATGACAATGCGGTAACTTTTTTTTTTTTTTATCTCCTTTTCCATTTGTTACCATTAGTGATAAGTTATTAAAGACTGAAGTTTACTGTCTAATAAAAAATGCATTAAACGATGTTGGTTAAGTAAACTTTAATGGAAAGAGTTACCTAATCTAATATATACACACAGTAAGTATCTAAATTTGTTATTATAGAATTTTGCCTTCAGTTAAATTAAAAGAAAAAAAAATAGTTTAGAGATTCAGGCTAAGCGGAGCATCTTATTAAAAATCTTTGTTTGAATTCAGAGGAGAGAGCGGACGGGGCACGGTGTGCGTCTCAGCCACGGTGTGTGTTTTGCTCGCGGTCAGATTGGCGACGATGTTGTTTTTTTGGTTTTGTTATTTTTTTTTTTATTATTCCCCCTCCTGTCTTCATCCTGAGGGACATCAAATCACCCAGAGCACTTTTTCCTCCCTTTTTTTTTCCATCGAATCTGTTCAGCGTCCCCTCGAGGACACGGAGAGACACGGAGCCGATGGTTTCACGTTAATAACCGAGTACAGAGATGATCCGAAAAACATGTTGTTTCATTTGAAACGCCTTGCGGGCTCAACGGCACGGGATGCTTAAGGAAGGAAAAGAAAAAAAAGAAAAGAGAAGTTGAGACAAAACAGCATCTGCATAATTCATCCGTCATGCATGTAGACATCATGTGCTAGTTTGACTTTGAGCTCCTGCGTGATTTAGCAACTGGCCACAAGCATGATACAAGACAATAAAAGGCCAATTCTTCCTCATGCAGAGTTGTAAGTAGAGATTATCAGTTTCTCATATTATCTGCTAGGTGCGGGAATCACCACGCGACCTCGTGATACAGTATTATCACAATACCTCAATGCTAATTTGATTTGTATTGCGATTGTATAACAATTTTATTTTAAAAAATCCAGGTTCAATGTTATTTTATTTTTTTTAGACTTTATTATGATTATATAAATTTATAAATGATAAACATTTGCTCACACCACATAATACAGTGGAACCTCAGATTACGAGCATAATCCGTTCCGGAAGTGGGGTCGTATTCCAAAACACTCGTGAACCAAATTACATTTTCCCATAAGAAATAATAGAAACTTAAATTATTCGTTCCACAGCCCAAAAACATAAATACATACAAATTATTAAGACAAAATATAAAGTAATAATAAAAATAAAAATAAAACTAATTAACCTGCACTTAACCTTTCAAAAAGGTAAAAAATAAATCTCGACAGATAAGTGTTTCCATTTGTGCGCGCAGGCTCTGTGTGTGTGTGTGTGTGTGTGTGTGTGAGGCTAGAGTAAGTGGAGACTCTTGCTTTCAGCCCCTCCTGTCTCCCCCGTTCTCTTATTTTTTTGCATTGTCAGGTTATAGTACAAACTTTCGGGTGGATCCTGCACTTAAATTCAACAAAAAAAACTACTGAAGAACAAAACTCAGGCTCTATATCCTAGCTTACATCTCGCATTCGCGTTCACACACACCGGACTGCGTTACCCACAATGCATCTCCCGCACTGGACTACACTTCTGTAAACAGCGGTCATAAATCAACCTCTCTCTCCCACTACACTGTTTTATCTTAAAATTAGCAATAAACATCTCTAATGACACTCGTGTGAGCGCAAACTAACAGAATCACTGCTGTAAAGTAAAAAAACAAACAAATGAACCGCACCTTACCTCTAAAAAGAATCGTGACATTGCAGAGTTTCTGTGGAGAGCAGAGTCCGTGTCTCTCACACACATAACCAGTACAGTGTCAAATTACGCTTGCGCACAGACACACCGCAATGAGCTGAGAAAGAAAATAGATTTTTAACCTCTGTATTGAGACTTTCTTTTGCTTTACTCGCGTGCACACACACGTGTGTTATAAGAAACAGTACACGCGCTGTACACACGCGCTTCCCGAACACAGAATAAAATATGTTTTACACACACAGGTGGTCACAGTGTTATAGTAAACAGTACACGGATGTTGATTATACCAGTAAGAGACGAGCACTAAGACCCACCAGGGGAGACGATTATCCACAATTCCGCAGCGCAAGAGAGAGAAAAATTGTTGGCTCAGTTGTGATGACGTGACGCTCGGTGTCAAATCAAGAAGCGCATGCGTGATACATGATACTCGGTACTCGTAAACCAAGACAACGCTCGTTTTTCAAGTCAAAATTTATTAAAAATCATTGCTCGTTTTGTGGAACACTCGTAAACCGCGTTACTCGTAATCCAAAGTTCCACTGTACGCTATGCTGCCTACCTCCACAATAAGCTTTACAGTGTGCCACCTGTAGGATTATAAAGGAACCGCAACATATTACTATAATAAATGCAAACATATAAAAACATTTACAATTAAAAAATAAATAAATTTGAGCCGTTGTGGTGATACAAGAATAGCCACACAAAAGAATCAAGACACATCACTGAATAGTTTTTTCCACCAGCTCTATTGTCAACAATTCGTTTAAAATGCAACTAGAAGAGATTTTAACTAAGACTTATCATCATCATTATTCTTATTATGTAGTATGAGAAGTTTGTTTAGAGGGGTGACAATTTGTTTTTACAATTGATTTTTACAAATGTTTGGCATAATCATATTTACAAATAAATATAAATTTATTCATGTTTTAATTTCATGGTTATGGAAGGAGTCGCCAGCGTCAGCTCTTTATGGTTTCTTGGTATAATGACAAACTGACATGAACATGTGTTTTATTGTTCCATAATGTTTATTCTAGATATATAAACTGTATATAAACAGCGATAATTTTTTTAACACTGACTGAACAATTAAAAAAGAAGTTACACTTAAATTAAATGATTCTGGGCCGAACAGACTTTTGCCGAACAGACAGTCTTTTGAATAACAGTGTCGGGATTATGTTTAAAGATTGAAAAAACTTTCATCCTGCTCAGACCATAGCTATTGGAAAGTGGCCGCGGTGATCTTACTTAAGATCAGCGATGAATCACGGCCGAGCATAAGGGCGCGAATTCCCCAAGAGCCGTTTCCCGAGTGATTGTTTGTGATGGCTCCTTGCCTCCACAGGGGGGCCGTGGGGCAGGAAGTCACGGAACCTCTTTCACAAATTTCACGGATCCCTCAACGTCACCCTCACTCTGTCCACACCTCTCGCCTCGCTCACATTTCACACACCTCTTTCAGACAGAGATAAACTACTGGAAGGGAAAAACAAGTGTGTATGTGTGTATGTGTGTGTGTGTGTGTGTGCATGGTGGGGGAGGGGATGCCGAGACGTGTTTATCCACACGCATCTGTCTCATGTTGTTAATTGGGAGCGTTTGCCATTTGGAGAGGGGCTGATGGCCTCCAGGCATGTCGAAGCAACCTGATGTGAGGCGAAATTCAGATTCTTTCCAAAAAGAAAGAAATTTTTCACGATAATAAGGCTGTAACAAAAGCTATCAGCCTTAGCGCCGCCCTTAAAGTTAAAATCCTTACACATTTACATTATGGTTACATTATATTTACAAGTATTTTATAATTTTGAATGAGATTATTTTCAATTGAATAAGATTCCTAAAGGGGTGAGGGTAAGGTGGTGGAGAAGATTATTTGCCATTGCATTAGATTGATACCTGTGACTTCTAGCTCCACCCCTGAGCCCCGCCCCTTTCTACAAATCTTCTACAATTTTAATCATTTAGCTAATTTCCCTATTCCCTGTTGTAGCATCATTTACAATTTTTATTGTTACAGTAATTTAAACTGTAACGAAAACTACTACGTAAATGTGTGGTCTCAGATTGGTAAATATGTTACAATTTCATAAAAAAAGTTACAAACTTTATGTTTGGGGCGGGGTCACCACTTCATCATAGCTACCTCTAGCTATTGTTTTTAATTGAGGCTAACATAAGAAAAATGTAAAAATACAGCAATGAATTGTTTAAACTATTAACACATACTGCACAATATAACAGAAATATTGCATGTTAGTGTTTTGAGTTAGCAGTCATGTGTGTTGCTACGTGTGAATAGAACACGTACAAAAAATATGTATTGTCAGCTATAAGTCATGTCAAAGCTCATTGAGTAACATGGAAACGTATTGAATGTACTGTATATGTCCAATGTGCGACAGTATGATGTGTCTGGTGAAAAAATAAATGTTAATTAGCATGCTGTTAGAATTTGTTTGACTAGCATCTCCTAATATAAAACATATAAAACTGTCAGTGCTCCTTCATGACAAATCTTTCTATTTACAGCTAAAAACATGCCAGCATACAAACTGACTGATTGGCTAAAATTAGCCATTGAACTAATTTCTATACGGATTACCATGAAGACTCTCTAACGATTTCAATTCCTGAACTTTTCTGGCTTAAAATCACATGCCTGGTCCACAGCCCCACATTCCCCTCTGAGTCACCACTATTTTCAGCGTTTGCGCTCCCAATTTTTGACTACGACTCGTGCCCCTCCCCCAGCCCCGACCTGCTCGCACTTGCGGCACGTATTTAACCCCGTGTTATCGCCTCTGCAAGTGGCGCCCCTAATTGCAAAAGAGGTGAAGCCTGTGTCACCCCACCACACCAGCGGCACTGCTTTGATAGCACCCTTGCTCGCTTTGCACACACTGACGCCCTAATTAACCTCTCTCGATTAGGGCAATTAGCTCCTTGACTTTACGCCTAATCCCTAAAAAGTGCACTCGAGCCGTGACTTGCCTCCGTCTGGAGCCTGATGTGCTTCAGGAAAAAGACCATTAGACGGGATGTTTATAGTCATACTCACATTCTAGAAGCTTCCATGAACTTTCCGTGAAAGTCCAACACCTGACAGATTGACATCGCTGAACATGCTACTTGGCAGCAAATTAATTTTCTTTCTTTCTTTCTTTTACAGCAGACTGGGTGTGTGTTATACGATACGCCGTGGCTGACAGCATAGTAGCGTGAATCTGTTTGACCATCAGACGACATTTTCATAGTCAAATTCAATTTACAGCTTTTTGGCACCCCATACCCTGACGACTTCACTGCAAAGCCAAGTTCACCCCAAAGCTGAAACAATGTCCAAAGAGGAATAGTGCAGAATTCGTCCAAAAACGAACGTACGGTCAACAATCCAGTTGGTCCAAAATGAAAGGCTGCATAATGGAAAGAGTGACATCCATTACTTGGTATACCACAATTCTCAGTTCTGATCGGTCAGAAGGTCTTATGACAGCACATCTAAATATAACCCAAACCATCTTTATTTTTAATTCATTAGCTAGCTATTTAGTAATGACTCACACTGCCATATAAACAGAGATGAACAAAGCAAAAAATCCTGTACTTGAGTAAACGTTGACATTCCCCAGGGCAAATATTACGCAAGTAAAAGTAGAAGTCTTGCATTAGCATGTGTACTTGAGCAAAAGTCTCTCTCTCTTTCTCTCTCTCTCTCTCTCTCTCCCTGCTTCCCAAATGTCATTGTGCTGTTTTCATCATGTCTGCAACGAGCGTTATTAGGCGTGTCTCTAAAGAAAGGCAAGTCATGCAATTACAGTACACTTCAAACATTACATACTAATTTAACGCAATGCCATTCAGTTAAGTAGAGGTACAGCTATGTATTTTCTGTATGTAGTGGAGTAAAAGTAAAAATGATCCTCTAATAAAAATCACTTAAACTACAAATACATGAATTGTCTGCTTACGTGGACCTTCCACCTCTGCATATAAAATTATTAAAACCTCTTGTTTTGGTGCAGAGGCTTATATGCAGTAGTGTAAGAATGATCTTGGTTGATAAAGTAGGAATCAAACCCCATGTGGTCTTCTGAGGTTGTAGGTCATCAATATGATTTTTTTTTTTTGCGTTCAGTCATGCCTTTCTACTCGCCAAGCTTTCAAAGAGTGATGATTTGCAGTACTGTAGGATTGAAGCCAGCCTGGCCATTCTCCACTAACAGAACCCACTCTAGTAGACTCAAGGCAGTCACAAGTAACCTAAATACTCAAACTTGCAAATAAGGTGACCGACTTCACCTTACATTATTCTAATATTTGTCCTGGACATTAACTAAAGCTCTTGAACTGTATATTCATGATGTTATGTGAACGGATAGTGGATCGAATGATCGAATAACCTCAGTATTCCTACTGTAAAAGTCTCACATCCACTATGAAAAACATACCAAACGCCCACTCGTATACACACACTTCGCCCAGACAGGAACCACATCTGTTTTTCTTTGTGAAGGCATAAAACATTCTAAACCGGTAGTCTCATTGTTGGAACTGTAAATACAGCATAAAAAAAACAGCTACAGCACAACAGAATCAGAGCACATTCGTTTTAATCTGAAACATTCACCAGACTGAAAGAGAGGCTGTGATTTATGACAAGGTGGCTTCTATATAAAGCATATAAAGTAACAAAACAGAAGGTCAGGATTAATGCCAGAGGAAATTCATAGACGTTTTTCATTTCCCTAAAAATGTAATCGATCAGTCAAGACGTATTTGGTGTGTGAAGTTGGGTCTTATAATAAAAAATAAATAAATAAATAAATTAATTAATAATAATAATAATAATGCATGTTAACTATATTGCTAAATAAGGAAGAACATGCTTAGTCTTTTATATTGTCTCTTTTTTCTGTCTAAATAATACAAATTAATCAGCTAAATTCAAAATTGATTTAATTGAGTCTTTTCTAAAATATTCTAACATTCTTTTTTGTTTACCTGTTTATTTTTCCTAAATAGTGAGTCGAAAACACCAAGAAATCCAGTACATACAAAAGAAAAAATGCTAATTAGTTAAACAATTAAAATGGAAATTAATTTGAAAAGCAAATGAGACACACAATAAAATTATATATTTATAATACTTTAAAATTGCTTCATAGTTGTGTATTTCATCCTTTTGAGTTTATTTTATATTTAGTTTTAATAACTTTTATTTGGTTCATTTGTTTTTACTATTTATTTCTGTTATTTAATTTGATCTTATTTGTTTCCCATTATTTATTTCATTCATCTATTGCAGAGCATTTTGCCAGGGATTTTAAGTTTTCTTATATTAATTAAAAAAATTAAGTATTTATCTGTTAAAAGTTCCATTTACGTTAACAATTATAATTTTTTTTCTTGAATGTCCAAGGAAATGAGGCGTTGCGTAAATTTTGTCATTTTTATCTGACATTTGTTATCTGACCAATCAGAATCGAGGATTTGTCAGCGCCGTGTTATGAGCAGTATTTATCAGTAAATGATGATTATGTGGAAGCACTCTGACTATAACTCATGGCTTCTCCTTCATCCTGGAAGATCTTCTGGGAGAACGGAGCGGTTGGTTTCGCAGGAACGAACTTACAGGCCGCAGATACGCGACCGTATATTTACAGGGAAATTTCCCGATGTCGACAAGCGTGTAAGGATTTCCCGTTGGCAGTTGGAGTGAGAGGTCTTCACGGGTGGGACGGAGAGGAAGTGGTTCGGTCCGCCGAGGTCCAAAAGAATCTGTAAATTTATGACCTAGGTCTGAGGACAAGGAGGAGGCGATGCAGAGAGACAGGAAGAGACGGAGACAAAGAGAGAGAGAGAGAGAGAGAGAGAGAGGAATGAAATGAGTAGTGGAGACAGAAGCAAAGAGTGAGAGGCCTGGTGCGAGTGTGAAGAGAGAGTGTGTGTGTGTGTGTGTGTGTGTCTGAAAGTCTGATTAATATTCATCAGGCGGAGAAGGCAGATGTGTCTGACATCTGTGTGATGTCAGCGTGTTGTCAACACATTGTTAGCACCGCAAACGTGCAAACAGATTAACGGGCCGAGCCGCCTTCGCCGAGTGCGAAAAAAGCGATTGCGGAGGAAGAAGGGAAGACAGCTTGTTCCTTAACTTCTTCCTGCCGTGCTTCCGATGCTCGGCTGCTGCCGATGGTGTAAAGACGTTCCTCGTGCCAAGGCTCAGCACCCGCTCTTGATTCTGCCTAATTAATCGTTCCCGAGTAGAAGCTGGAGTTCAGGTGCGACCTGCTTTTGACTGACAGATGTAAAACTCCGCCTCCCAGTTTGCACCAGTGTTTATTTATCATATTATGTACTGGTACGTGTACGTGATGCTCGTTTCTGAAATGAACTGTGCAAATCTGTTTTTTTTTTTTTTTTTTTGCTAATTTTAATCACATTAACATCTTAACATCTGTGATGTTCAACGGCGAAACACAACAGAATGTTACCCTGAAAATTAACCAAAATTGATATATTTTTTATATTTTCATTACCACAGAAGGATGCAAATCAACATGACACTGGGAATTCTTTTAAATTTAAAACAATTTATAAACAGATTTGATAATTGATCCACGTAATTGAGTATTAATTTTTTAAAATGTATTTTAATCCATTATATTTGCTTGTTCATTTTAATTTTAATAACCCTAACCCTAAGTCAATGATATAATTGTATATGTATTGCATTTTTAAATTTACTTTATTGTTTCCGAAGAGTGAGAATTTCTTGTATTGTAATGTAATCTTTAGGAAATAACTTTTTCAGCTCTTTCTTTTGGCAGGTTTTCAGCTCGGAAAGGAGTCGTTTTTGTTTGTTAAGCCACACAGTTTCGCCTACGAACCATTTGAGCATAAGAAACCCATCTAATCTGACTTAAGGCATGAACCAGTGGGAAACACATGATGACAGATGATCAGGCCGGTGATTAGTTTACTGATGATGCCGAATGCTGAGTGGTTGGAACAGACGAGAGGGGAAATGAGGTCGCTGCTGAGGTTGTTACATAAACAACCAATTTTTTAAATCTGTCTGCAGACACTTTCCCAGCCTGTCACAGTAAAACTTTCCATTTTATCTTTAAGTTAATCTACATAATTAAACAAAATTTTATTTAATATGAAGAAATGAGGCATGGCTCAGTACTGGATTATTCAGTTTGCATTTTTATTTTCTTCTGCATTTAACATTTTAGTTCTGTCCGTATCCAGTTTCTGTTTAAAGTTAAAATTTGACTGAATCATTAGTGAATTTGTGTTACTACATTATAGTACACGTCCCATTCGACCATTATAGTTACAAATTTAAATACAGTACATATTTTTCTTTTGATTTATTTATGATTATAATGTTCCTTATGACCATTTTGTCTTATTTTTATGCTAGTTTTATTTTATATGTTGTTGCACTTTACTTTTATGTTTTCATTAACATTTAGGATCTTTGACTTTTTATTTTGATTAGTTTTTTTATTCGCTGTAACTTTAACTTTTTTACTTTTTAACATTTGAAGGAATAAAAATGTAAAAACATTCACATTAACATGACTCGAGCAAAATGATGATGATGATGATGATGGGTAATAAATAAAATGAGTAATTATTTGGGAAGCGAGGATGTTATTGTGAACAATGGTGAGGGGGCGTGGCCAAGGCTGAGCTGGAGAGAAAACAGGAAGTAACACATTGCAACATGCTGTACACTGTATGCTTCGCTCGTAAATAGTTTATATTGAACCTCGCGTTAAAGCTGAACACCTGCTCTTCTACCTGACACGAGAACATGCGGATGTCAGCTGATTTATAAGTGTGTTTTGATCTGACATCACTTTTCATCACTTGCTTTTATGCAAACGAGTCATCAGCGAGCAAACACGTCAGCTAACGAGGTGTCAGGTTTTATATCTTACCTGCTGTTCCATCGATTATCTACACGGTGGATGGCAAAGAGTTAAGGAACAACGTTTGGACCTCCACAAGAATTGATATTATTTATAATGACTTCCTCATTGTCTTCTTCTTCTTCTTCTTCTTGTTCCACGTTGTGTATTATTACAAATAATCACTGCGCTTGATCTTCGGAGCATTTTCATCTCATGATGTCGCCTCCTTTAACAAGACCAACAACTGTTTCTGAAAAAACGTGATGAAGAAAAGAAAGGATGAAGATGATACTGATAGAGTCCATGTGTTGGGCAGGGTGATACCGAGGTGTGTCCGTATCTGCATGGGTGGACAATGCAGGACTCTGTATGGACACCCAGAGGACCATGTGTGGGTTCGGAGGACATTGACCAGATGAGCCTTCCCCTCGTTCTGTCATTCTTTTCTTTCTTTCGTTCATTCTTTCTTTCTTTCTCTCGTTCTTCCAACCCACGCTATAAAAACATACGCATTCCTGCCGCTCCCTGATCTTGGCACGTAAACCCTCTGCGTGTGTGTTTTGGGAAAAGCCTCCATCCAAAAACGATTCATACTCCAGAAACCACCAACTCTATTTTATTATTATTTTTTATTTTTTTTTGCTGCCCTGCTGCAAGCCTTTTTATTCATGACATCGTGGGAATTGGTGAAAAAAGCAGAAAAATGCATCTGGGGTTTTTTTGCGGAGGGGATTTCAGCTGAACGCTACTTTTTAATGACAGACATATGATTCGGGAAAATGTTTTACAATTTTTCCTATGGATGACACTTTGAATCACATCGTTTAATCATCCGGAGTAATGCGCAGAGCGGAGCAGTGCAGGGTTAAGGGTCTTGCCCAGGGTCTCCAGGGTCTGGGTTCGATTCCCCGCCAGGCTCGATTCCCGTCTCCGTGTGCATGGAGTTTGCATGTTCTCCCCGTGCTTGGTGGGTTTCCTCCGGGTACTCCGGTTTCCTCCCACAGTCCAAATACATTCAGGTTCGGTTTGTCTTGGTGTTTCCAAATTGCCCGTAGTGTGTGAGTCTGAGTGTGTGTGTGTGTGTGTGTGCCCTGCGATGGACTGGCACCCTGTCTAGGGTGTACCCTGCCTCGTGCCCTAAGTCTCCTGGGATAGGCTCCAGGTCCCCGTGACCCTGAATACCAAATAAAGCGGTATAGAAGAAGAGTGAGTGAGTGAATTCCTGCAGAATTAAATGCATTTGTGCGCTATTTAGTGTGAGTTGTTATACTGATTTGTCGTCATGTGACCAGGAAATCAGTTCAAACACAAAAAAACTATATATGTAGTCACACCTCCTAGAATAAGAGGTCGTGCTGATCCCCTTCTCAGATGCACAGAGGCTATGCCTTCTTGACTGAGCCCAAAAGCACAGAGGCCACGCCCTCTTCCTAATTAATTCTTTGGGGCCACGCCTCCTTCATTGGCACAGAGGCCACACTGTCCCTAAGAAGGAAGCTCACAAGCCCCAAGTCCCTGGATGGTACAGAGGCACAGCGGACACACTACCAACTGATAGGAACAGAGGCAATGCCCCACCCTTCTGTGTACAACGGTCCCACCCTTCTTTGTAGAAATGTGGCACAGGGACTAAATCTCTATTACAAGGATGGAATTTTCAGAGTTGCCATATACTGTAGAGCTCACCCCCTCAGGGATGAGGGAGGAAAAAACTTCACAGATGTCTGCCACCCCTTAAAGAATGAGGCACAGATGCCACGCCCTTTTTTTTTTCAGTGCCACGCGACCACACCCACATACACTTAGACTAACAGGCATAGAGGCCACACCTTCTTCAATAAGAATGATAGGTAGAGAGGCCACACCTCCTATGCTTAAACAGTCACTGGGGTCACACCAACTTCTTTTGAAATGATCGGTAGAGAGACCACACCTTCTACACAAAGAATAACGGGCAGCAAGGCCACACCTCCGATACTAGAACTGATAGGTGGAAAAACCACACCTCCCACATTTCAGTTAAAATGGTTAGATGCCACACCTCCTTCATTAAAACCTAGAACTGATGGGTGGAGAGACCACACCACCTGCACTTAAAATGAAAGGTGGAGAGACCACGCCTCCTACACGTAGACTAACAGGCACAGAGGCCACACCCCCAACACTGGAACACAGTTATGATCCGTCACCCAAATCTAACCAGTCGAACCTTCATACAGAATATAATCCTTTACAAGTTTGTTGTGTCTCTACGCTAATCCCGCTTACCTACGAATGCTGATCCGGATACACGTGCACGTTAGCGGTTTAATTTTAAGCGAGCAAACAAATTCCAAAACGTCCCTCTAGGCATGCACATGACATCACTGAAGCACTTATTTACTTATTACACTGTACACTTATTAGAGTTATTACAGGGGAGCCGAGCACCTGATATGCAAACAAACACACGGCGTAGATAACAACCGCGTTAATGAGGTTCCCCCCAGCACGCCGTGCTCTCCACACACCACGCGCATAATCGACTTCAAAAGAATACAATTATGTCTGTGATAGTAAAGACTCCTGACTCTTATTTGTCCTGCCTCTCTCCATCTTAATCACCATGGTGATGAGGGTTCTCTCATTATTAGCGCTGCACCACGAATGTATTTTCGGCACACGCTCCTCGAAGGAGGGTTTTTTTTTTTTTTTTCCCAGCAGGAGTCCCCCGGGGCATTTGTGATGCTGAACTTTGGGGCCTGCATGACAAGAAAAAATAAATAAGTAGCCTATTAAATTAGCAAATAAGCCATAAGTGCCTTAGTGATGTCATAGCAGCCTTCTAGCAAGATTATGTTTGTTTATGTTGTTCGTTTATAGCTATATTTATGTTCATTTTAATGACTATTTCCCATTTTATCCCAAATGTCCTCGAGCAGCCAAGACACATTTGGCCAATTAAGTATTTTATAAAACAGCATTTTGACTCCATAGTTACTGTATATACTGTATACGCCAGCGCAAAATTCAACTGTGGTATACCGTACTGTACAGTACGTCCAGGTAACAAGTAAGATTTCATAGAAAAATAACAAAATGTAGTCAGGTGGTCTACTGTATGTGTCTTTGTAGTTAAATCATAGGCAATCATGCATCGGGTTTTAGACTCTTGAACAACTTTTCCTCCTTTAATTGAAATAAATAACAGTTTTAACTTGACAGCAGCAACTCAGGACCAGCATAAGTTCATTATGTGTAAAATTTACAACAAACTCACAAGTGAAGATACAGTACAGTAGGACACGGATGTTTGTTGAACTAACTGGATTTTCATGGATACAAGATTTCAAGAGAACAAGAGTGACAAAAGCGAAAAGGTGCAGGATTAGACAAAAGTTTTGGTTCCCATCATTCATCTTAGGTATAAATATTCATGAACAGGAACGAAATGATAGTGCTAAGTAGTTGTGGCAAATTTCAAGCCTTCATGTCTTCATTTCTCCTGATTTTACTGTATAATCAAAACCCAAAGCTCTCCTCGAACCGCTTTAAAAACATGTTCATGCGCTAACAAATTAGCAATGGAGCGGCAATTGTTCCATTTTAATTGTAAAAAGAGTGCAAGGGGACATCTCGGGCGCGATTTACGTGGCGTGAATATGCAGCGAGGAAAAGAGGAAGTGATCTCACTAAGTGATTTTCGACGCTGTCAAATTAATCCGGGCGCTAGTTTTGCGTTTAGTTAGCATCAAAACAGCATCGACTTTAGCGTTCCATATGGGGGTCTGACACCAGTACGGCTGGAGGCAGATGTTTCCCTGCCGTCGTGTCATTATCGATGCAAATTTATTCATTAAACAATTTAATTGTGCTGATGATTGACGGCCGGCCGGCGTTATTACAGGGGAAACATTACTAATAATATGTTAGTCTTATTAACTCAGTGTGCAAGCAATAAGTGGAGCTGTGTTTATATAGATTAACCTCTGCTAATGTAGCGCTACAGGCCCGCCGAGCGCACGAGTGGGCGCTTTCATCCAACAAAGCACTTTTATTACTTTACAGGCTTTAGAGAGACGATGTTAACGATTACGAGTCCCCTTCGAGACTCGACCCCTGACTGATCCAACACGGCAGTATAGCGCCCGATTCTTCTCAGAAAAGTAAAATCCCTTACAAAGAGAACAAAGAACGGTGGTGGACGTTCAATGAACCCATTTTTGTAGCTAATTCAATCTGCATGGTGGGTTTTGTGATGCTGAATAACAGAGACCTGATAAAATCATAAACAAGGTTGTGTCCACAATTGCAGTCCGTTTGCGTTGAACCCAGGCAGGTGAGATGAGAACCGGAACGACCGGGCTGAGAGAGTCTGGACGCGGAGGCGCTGCCGAATGTGTTCCGCTAGGAAAAGAACTCATTTGGGAAATGATTCGACTCTGAGTCGACTCATCTGCATTGAGTGAATCTGACATGCCGTGTTGTAGAAATGTCTAGTAACCACTGAATAGATTCTATTCTAGATATTTACAGTACACGGCAAGACAATTCCACATGCTTAGGCCATTAATGGAGTTCCTGGGAGGCCAGCGTTTCAGACATGAATCAGACAGGCTGTCTGATTGTGGCTCTGGAGTAAAACCTTTCGACCTTGATGGTATGCAAGCATAAGTGCATTAGTGTAGCAGGGGATTATATAGAGAAACAAAGGGGAATATTTAGTCTCAGAACTGTCTTCTGTTATTCTGCACAAAAATTAAAAGTCCCTCAAAAGTCCCACTTTGACCTGAACGCTGATTGTACATAAATAATGGAATAATTTATTTATTTTTAACATCAGCTTTATGAGTAGAAGTTTAAACTGTGAAGAAGTAGGAAAGTGTGGAAATGATTCAGTTCTGTTCATCAAAATAGATCAAAGTTTCTTCATGAGACAAGTTTGATCCTTTCATTCATAAAAGTCCGTTGATGTAAAATTAGACACAAAGAAGTAGGTAGCTCATTATAGACTTTAAAATTAGCTCGGTTTTTATAGCACATCAGCTCCAGATTAGATCCAAACCCATGTACGCGCATCAAATCTGACACTAGTTTCACTTTCTTATAGAGTTATTTTACTTTCATAATCATTTTATTCACAATTTAATTTTGGATTTTTAGAAAATTCATTCAAAAATCATCATAAATTCATTCAAATCTTAGTTATAACGTTTTACTTAGAATAATACACCAGTTTTCCAAGCATTCTAACAATCTATATATATATAATAAATGTTCCATTAGCCATTAAAGAACCATCAAAGAGCGTTTTTTTTATTTTTTTTATATATATTTATATATATTTTTTATGTAAGACAGTATCAGAAATGACTCGTCTCACTTTGTTGTTCCTGCCTTTTTGACCCCATTAGTTTCGGGGCCTCTTGCTCGAGGATGTTGTTTTAGCCTCTTTAGCACTCCAGCGCTGTTTGCCTTCGCCACCCTCTGGGTGAGAAATGGTCCTGGACAGGAAATGGCAAGCATGTCATACGGGAAGTTTAGGTTTTCCGACTCCTGGTCATGACAATACCTACATTCTGTCATCTCATTCTTCTTTTTCCTTGACTCGCAACAGCTCGCTTTACGGATAAAGATTCTCTCTATGCTAATTCTCTAAGGGGACGTAGATCCTTACGAATAGATGATTAGCCCCATTAGGAGAGATTAGCTGGTTTGGTGTTTCGCTAAGATCATGTTTCGAGTCAGAAACGTCGATGAGCCGAGGTCGAGGTGCTGCCTGCTTTATCTAGAACAATTAGCATAAAAGTTTAACCTGCAAGCGTAGTTAGCAACAAACTTGCCTCACATTAAAATAATAATTTAAAAAAATATGAATGAATTTGTTCTACAAATAAAACATTTCTTTAATGGAGAATGCAGCACTTGTAAAGGAGAACTCATTAGCATGGAGTCAATTAGCTTTTCCAGGTCGAGTGTTCCTTTAAGAGTGCCATATAGCGTCTGATGCCTTTTCCACATTCTGCAATACACTTCCTGTAACTCGTCTCTCCCATCTTACGACCTAGCTGACAGCTCTTGATCCTCTAAATATGTTCATGTGCACTTTATTGCCCCCTGGGTGTTTGGAGGAACACGGTAATATATCAGTTAGCTCGGCCGTCTCCCTGAGCAACGAGATAAGTTTCGACGCTACGCTGCGTATATTAGTTAGCTTTGACCAGCGGCCATATTGGCCACAGATGAGGATCCGGGGATGCGGGGTGTCCCGTTGATCTCCGTCGGGTCGCTGATGTTTCTAAAGTTTTGCTCGGCCCAGGGAGTGCAAGAGCGATGACTCTTTCTATCACTTATCTCTGAAATATGGAACCGTTTCAGCACTGCATACCGGTAATAAAATCTTTATTTCATATCCAGATGGTGGCTATCCTGTGGTACTTTATGGCTTGAGATGCTAGCGGGTAGCATGTCACAGGATTGGAATGAGGATGAGGAACTTGTTCGGGTAAAGGGTGATGCACAAAATGCAAAATGCACCGGATGCAGGTTAGGAGCGGCGCGTGCATGACGGAGTTGGTATTAAAGCAGCTTATTAAAGTCAAGGAGGTGTGGCCTTTTTGTTTGCTGGTCTCAGTGAAGGAGGTGTGGCCTCCATGTATCAGTTTCAGTGTAGGAGGTGTGGCCTCCATGTATCAGTCTTAGTGAAGGAGGTGTGGCCTCCATGTATCAGTTTCAATGTAGGAGGTGTGGCCTCCATGTATCAGTCTCAGTGAAGGAGGTGTGGCTTCCATGTATCAGTCTTAGTAAAGAATGTGTGTCCTCTATGTGTCAGTATTAGTGAAGAAGGTGTGGCCTCTATGAGTTTGTCTAAGTGTAGGGGGTGTGGCCTCTTTAAGTCAATGTTAGTGAAGTCTAAGTGAAGGAGGTGTGGCCTTTATGTCTAAGTCTAAGTGTAGGGGGTGTGGCCTCCATGTGTCAGTCTTAGTGAAGGAGGTGTGGCCTTTATGTCTAAGTCTCAGTGAAAAGGTGTGACCTCTATCACTCCTAATGAAAGAGGTGTGGCTTTTTTTTAACATGTTGGGCCTCGTGAAGGAGGTGTGGCCTCTTTGTTTTCTCACCTTTTGTTTTTCAGTCCTGTTGATGGTGGAATGGCGTTTGTGTGTGCGTGTGACCAAGGTAAAACCCTGACGCAACCAATGGAACTTTAAACCAGCTAAAGAGGGTGTGTGGGTCAGGTATATAACAAAAAGTGCTGATACTTAAAAGTAAAACTGCCTTAACAAAAACAAAAGTATTACATCATAACGGATCAGTACAGAATCTTAAATATTAATGAGTTCAGGTGTGAAACTCTGTCTCGTGTCTTCTGGACGTGCTTCCCTAACCGAGTTCTTCCTCAGTGTTTTTACGCCGGTGAGTTTGTGTTTGATCAGTTTCACAAGTCCTGCTCCCTTTATCCCAAATCTCACACACACACACACACACACACACTGCTTCCTTCAGGCTGTTCGGACTGACACTTTTCTTTATGTCAGTTCATGTTTATTTGTCTCTCTCTCTCTCCCGCTCGCTCACTCACCCCCCAAAGCTGTTTTATTAATAAGCGCACCCCTCGTAAACAATTCCGTTTCTGACATGTACCACACTCGGCTGTTTCATCACAGCGAGATTTCATCAGCGTCTCTTGATTGTGTGCTCGCTGTGCAACACACTTGTCAGATTTGTAGCTGATGGTGTTTTCTTCTCTCTCGCACCGCTGCGAACAAGAAAAATGTTCGTGTTCTCAGAGAAGGCACCGAGCGTATTGCTGAGCTCTACACGTATACTGGACGTAACTGGTTCCAGAAGAACGTCAGGCAACACAGCAGGTAGATTAGACTTCCTGGCCAATTTATTAGGTACACATGACGAATAATACGATTGTATAATCGTGTCTGTTTTTCAGTTAGCGCTGAAATTCCTCCTCACGGTTCGGAACATTAGAGACGCTTTCCTGCTCGGCACAGATGCTAAAAGTGATTATACGGTAGAGCTACCATAGACTTCCTGTCAGTCTGGCCGTTCTCTGCTGTCCTGCTTGGATTTCTAAGAAACCATGGTATACGAATATCCACACTGAGGGAAAAGTGCGGTGCCTTGATGAGGCACCCGGTTGTCTCGCACGTCGTTGTCTCAATTGCCACAGGAAGCAGCTTGAGAGGATTTATCACGACCGCTGCAAGAACCGATCGCATAAAAGCATGCTCGCTGATGGAGCGCTTTTATTCTTCCTTTTGAGTGAAAAAGAAGACAATTACATTCGTTTCTTTCCTCTTTTGGTTGCATGTGTTGATCAAGCTTTATATACACACTACAGTTCAAAAGTTTTGGGTCACTTGCAAATTTCTTTGTTTTTGTTTAGTGATTTATTTCCTACATTCTACAACAATACTGTGGATTTCAAAACTATAAAATAACACATATGGAATTAGGTAATTACGTAACAACAAGAAAAACACCAGTTAGTTGTTATTTTAAGACACAGAGGTCGGCCTTTCTGTAATAGTTCCTGCAAGAACAGTATCGTCAAGTGCATTCGCAAAATCCGTCCAGCACCATAATGAAACTGTCTCTCATGAAGGCCGTCCCAGGAGGACGAGACCAAAACCTACCTCTGCTGCAGACGAGAAGTTCATTTAGAGTTATCAGCCTGAAAAATGACCAATTAACAGCAGCTCAGATTAGAGGCGTTATGAAGTCTTTACAGAGCAGAAGTAGCAGAAACATCTCAATATCAACTGTTCAAAGGAGATTCATGCATTTTTTGGACGCCTTCAGCAAAACTTTACAATGTAGAAAGAAATAACAATCAGGAACCATCATGGAGTTAGAAAGTGATCTAAAACTTTTGAACGGTAGTGTGTATATATGTTTATAGATACTGTTCAGTATATTTACATTTAGGCATTTGGCAGACGCTCTTATCCAGAGTGACTTACATTTTTTTTTTTATCTCATTACACATCTGAGCAGTTGAGGGTTAAGGGCCTTGCTCAAGGGCCCAACAGTAGCAACTTGGTGGTTGTGGGGTTTGAACCTGGGATCTTCCGAACCGTAGTCCAATGCCTTAACCACTGAGCTACCCCTGAAGGAGCTGAAGGATGCTATCAAAGCAACCTGGTATTCAATACCATTTTAGCAGTGCCACAGGCTGATCGTCTCCATGGCATTGTTTATACAAAGGTTGAGTATCTGACACCTTGTTTACACCAAGTTGTTCTTCTGTCGTCATCAGACAAATACACTCCCTGTTCGGTAATCGGAGAGAGAATCACAGATGAGAAATGGAAAAAGTCGATCAGATAAAGATGAAGTTTTGGCTTAAAACGACTCCAGCGTGTTAAAATTCACTTATACCACTTCAGCGCTGTTATTTCAGACAAAGTCAAAATATTCACTTTATCTTTTCTAATTAATATCTATTGGTGAAGGTGTTTGTTTACATTGAGACAGTAGAGCATTAGTAGATTATTATACAGTAGATTATTAAATCCGACACATAACTGTTCATAACATCACTTTTACACAACATTTTTGGCACAGGTAAATACCAAATGACTGGCGAAGTTTCGTTACACTTTGTTTAGCCAGTTTTGCGTGATGCTGTGACAAAATCTGGCTGGACAGACATACAGACATACAGGCAAAACAAAATTCTGGTTTTGGGTCCGCCAATATATGAACCATAATGATATCATTAAAATAACGAGATCTGACCGTTATTCCTTTCATCCTGTAGATGAACAGATGACATGTTCAATATGACTAATACAAATACAGATATGATTGTGAGATATGAGCATGATGTCATGCATCAGCAATACAAAGTATTAAAAACTAGCCACTTCCCACTTCAGGTCTAATCAATAAGCAGCTGGTAGTGTTTTAGTTTACATGCACAGCATTTAGCAGATGACTTTATCCAGAGCGACTTATATTTTTAGCTCATTATTTTTCTGAGCGGTTAAGGGATAAGGGCCGTGCTCAAGGTCCCAACAGGTGGTGCTGGGATTTGAACCTAAAACCTTCTGAACTGTAGTCTGACACCCTAACCACTGTACATCATGCACATATGACTAGCCGAGACAAAGAGCCTTACTGTACATCTGGTCCGTTTTCTCCGGTTCCCACAGCTCGATCGACACATTACCGCAGTCACTTCAGGGTGGATTACTACCTGTTCCTCTGTTTACTACCTCTATTTACTGCTCTGACTTTTCAGCTGTCACACGCTGAGCAGAAAAGTCCAATGTTCCTACTCAGTGATCCTTAGGAATCCTCCCAGCATAATAAATCAGAATTATGGAATAATAACTCGCCTGGGCTTTTTGTCTCAGTTCTTTGTCTTCATGAGAGAAAAAAAAGGAAACAGAAAATAACAGCACACCTCAGGCAAAGGGAACATCCTCATGGAAATCTGACTCAGGTTTCCGTCCCATTTTCCCAGAACACCTGTTTTAGGGCTCTGCTGAACGCTGGCACTGGAAGAAGCTGCAACTCTCCGTGAGCGTATCCGGTTTTGCCGAAGATCTCCTCAGGCCTAGGATGGTTTTAATCTTCACTCAGAGATGGTAGATGATGATGGCAGAAGATTTAAGGTTATTGCTAAGGAGAAATAAATGTCTGTTCCTGTTAAGATTTAATTCCAAGCAAAACCCACATGATCAGAACAGGGACAAAGGAATATTACAGTTTAGGTAAAATTTAAACGTAAAAAAAAAAAATTATTTAATCCTGCTTTTTAAATGTTTATGTTATAATGTACATGTACCTGTAAATATTAATACATGCTAAAGTGTGTAAGCTAAATAAAAAGTATATAAGATATAAGAAATAAATGTTTTATTACGTTTTCCTATACAGACCCTTCTGGGAAAATCTATAATGTTTGAATTTGAATAATAATAATAAAAAAAACAAAAACAAAATGTGAATAATGTGTAAATAAAAAAAGTAATTTTTTTGATTTAATTTTTATTTTTTTAATTATTACAAATATTATTAAAATATTAAAATATTGGGACAAATATTATGTAATTATATTTCAAATTGAACTTATTTTATATTTTCCAGTTATTTCACATTTTGAATGCCAGATTGATTTTAATGATCCATTAGCCATTTTAAAACATAAAAAAAAATCTCTAAAAAAAGAATTATTTTATCCAGCTTAATAAATAAAGACCAAGATATCAATAATTGCATTGTTATTTATATATTTTTTAATAAAGATTTTATTATAATAAATATTTTTTTATTTGCTCTCATTTCCTGATTTGTTATTTATTTATTTATTTTAATTTAAATAACACATTTGGAAATATTATATTTTTTTTGGAGAAAAGAAATCTCTTCACCAAGTTTTTATATATTTATTAATTTCTTTGGAATCTTTTTTTTTAATATTTGTAAAAATAAATTACACTTTGCAGTTCCTCTGACTTTAAACATGTCCACAGGAAGATTTAAAAACATAAAGGGATCACAAACGTTCGACTGCAAACCCTCGCCTACAGTATCTGAGCAGTGTGAGGTTCTGCATACTGTATCATTACCACTGGAGCACTGGACTTTCAGCACATGTGTACATGCAGCTACTTCGCTAATAAAGTGTCCTGCTGCGGGTGTGCGCAAACATTCCTAAACTTTCCGAGGCTGTGGGTTAATTGCGGATGAACAGCGTCCAGCAAACGCCGCTCCCTTCCCATAATGCCCAGGGACACACTATGAACTCCCGCCAACGAAGGCCTGAGCATTTGCGCCGCTAACGACCCTGGAACCTTTCCATCCGTCCCCGGATAGGGAGAGATTCTCGCGTTTTACGACCCCCCCCCCCCCCCCCCCGCCCCCACGCCCCCCTCTATCTGCAGTCAACGTTTTGCTGATTTTTGTTCCAGCGTCGCCTCTGAAGTAGGCGATTTACGAAATACCAAGCCCACGCTTCATCGTTTCCTCTTGTTTTATATACTGATGGGGCAAATATGGGGGGAGAAACACAGAGCTGATGTACGAGTGAAGACTTGCATTGCTCTTTAAAAAAAAAATAAAACATCAATTAGGATAGGGCTGTTGGATCAAAGTGGGAACTGAGGGGGAAGCAGTCATACACCCGTGCATGTGTGTGTGTGTGTGTTTGTATGTGTGTGTGTGGGAATATAAGTCAGCGTGTGAAAAACGAACGCTGAGACCTTGCAGCGATTAGCGTGGGCCAAAACTACTAGGCAGGCCACCTAATCAAAAACAGTGTGCCCCACCTCTCTCTCTCTCTCTCTCTCTCTCTCAGTGTATGTGTGTGTGTGTGTGTGTGTGTGTTGGGTCAGTTCTTTTGGGACTAGAATTTCTAAACAATTGATTTAATTCACTAAACATCCTGTATTGTGAGTGTGGGATTTGATCCTCTTCCCATTCCAAACTGTGATGATGATGCACTGCTTATAACTGCTCATAACCCCTTCCAGCTCTTACTGCTTATAACCCTTCATAACTCATAGGACTTATAAGCTCTCCAGACACTTTTCGTAGCTCTAAATAGCTTTTGCACTCACAAAGATCCCATACAGGAGCTCTTACTGCTTCCTAGCTCTTTGTAGCACTAAACCTTCAGAGCTCTTCCTGATTAGAACCCTCTCTAGCGCTTCATAGATCTTTATAACTCTTCCACATACAGCTCTTGCTGATTATAACTCTTCATAGACCTTCATAGCAGTAAACCATTCCTGTGTCTGATTGCTTTAAACCTTTCCACTATGAAGGCTTATAAGAAGTTCATAGTGAATAATGCTATAGTGTTATAAAATGTTATAAAGAGGTAAATAACACTCATATATATATATATATATATATATATATATATATATATATATATATATATATATATATATATATACACAATTTAATCGACTCACACTTTTTTTGTTTTAACCCTCATCCACCCATCACCTCTTCCAAACTCCGGGAGAAGGTTTGAGAGAGAGATTCAAGATTCAAGATTCTTTATTTGTCACATGCATAGTTATACAAGTACAACACGCAGTGAAATGTATCCTTTTTTTTTTTTTTTTTTTTTTTTTTTTTTTTTTTTTTTAGAGAGAATAAAACAGAATGCTCGGCTGCTCTCTCTCTCTCTCTCTCTCTCTCTCTCTCTAGGACACGCACTATTACACCAACACCTGTGCATAACATGTGGAACTTAATGTCTTTCCATTTGCCATTTGTTTCCTCTTAAACAAGGCAGCGGTGCTCGGGGAACAGCATCTGTGCTTCACACTCAGCCGAGCACTCGCTACCTCAGACGTAACGCTGATGCGGCCACTGTGTTGGAGCGACTGAAGAAACCAGAGCTCAGGCTCGAACCCTGGACCCTGGAGGCTCCTACATCACCCGCTGCAAGACTGTAACACTCGCATTCAATCGACTGGAAAACCATAGAGAATGACATACTGACCAAGTATGGCCACGCCCCCTTTACTGACACCCAGAGGCCACGCCTTCTTCACTGACACTCAAAGGATGTAGGATCTAATTTGTTCCTAAAGTCCTATTGTGCATGTGTAGGGATTTAATGAGAGTGTTTATTGTGTGTGTGTGTGTGTGTGTGTGTGTGTGTGTATTAGTCCATAGTGGCCACTTCCTGTTTTCTTTACCAACACTAATACCAGAGGCCACGCCTCCATTACTAAGACTCATACCAGAGGCCACACCTCCTTCGCTACAACTAACTCCAGAGTCCACGCCTCCTTCACTGACACCCCGAGTCCACGCCTCCTTCACTGACACCCCGAGGCCACGCCTCCTTCACTGACACCCCGAGGCCACGCCTCCTTCACTGACAGCCCGAGTCCACGTCTCCTTCACTGACAGCCCGAGGCCACGCCTCCTTTACTAAAACTGACACACTGACACTAGGGGCCACGTCTCCTTCGCTAAGATTGACATCAAAGGCCACGCCTCTTTACTAAGACTGACATGGTGACACCAGGGGCCACGCCTCCTTTACTAGCACTGACAACAAAGACCACGCCTCCTTCACTAAGACTACGCTTACACCTGAGGCCACGCCTCCTTCACTAAGACTGGCCTCACCTCCTTATTTTAATGGGAAAATATTTTTTGATATAATAATGACATAACGAGTGCGAATATTCTTTCTTTCTTTTCATCTTTTCATGCCTCAATACATTTCACTTTTTTCTGCATTATTTTACTTTTTTAAGCCTCCATTTCTTTCTCTCCACTTGTGTTGTATTCTGTTCTAGTGTTATCACACACACACACACACACACACACACACACACACACACACACACACACACTCTCTCTCTTTCCCTCTCTCTGTCTCTTTCTCTATCCATCACTCTTAACAATATCGCTCTATGTTATACATTCTACTCTCTCTTTCTTGACGTTTGTCAGTTTTCACCTTTTCTACAATAACAACTGAAGTGATTTCATTAGCAGTTACTGAAGGACGAATCTCAAACCAGGTGCACGCTCACTTCACATGCTCACTTCACATGCTCACTTCACGTGCTCACTTCACGTGCTCACTCCACGTGCTCACTCCATGTGCACTATACCTGCATTTGAATCTAATTTGTTCCTACAGTCCTATTGTGTATGTGTAGGGATTTAATAAGAGTGTTTATTGTATGTATTTGTGTGTGTATGTGTGTGTGTGTGTGTGTGTGTGTGTGTGTGTGTGTGTGCGCGCGCGTGTGTGTATTAGTCCATAGTGGCCACTTCCTGTTTTCTGTGAGCTTGGAGAAATACGATGTGTCTCGTTTTATGTCTCTTATTTTCCCCCTTCTGTTTTTCTCTCTGTTCTTCTGACATTCTCGTCCCTCAGTTCATCACGCTATCCTGTTTTTCATTCTCTTTCTTTTCTGGCCTTTCCCCTCACTTTCCTTTTCTTTTTTTCCTTTACATCAGTCTCAATTCTTTCTCTCTGTCTATCACTCGTTCTTCTCTTTTTTTCCCCCATCCATGTCTTTCATTTTTCTTCCTTTATTTCCTCTCCCCAATCTGTCTCTCACTTTTCCCTCTCTCTATCCATGTCTTTCACTCCTCATGTCTTCATCCCCTTTTCATCTCATGCTTGTCTTTCTCCTATTCCCCTTTCCATTTTACTCTTTCTTTCTTTCTTTCTTCTGCTCTCTCCTTTCCCTCTCTCACCTTACCTCATAAAGCAGCTTTAAAACTCTCTCTCTCTCTCTCTCTCCTCACTCTTTCATCCCTCGCTCACTTATTCCCTTGTTCATTCACAAACCCTCATTCCTCCTTTTCCTTCTCTCCATCACCCAGCCCTGTCTTTCGTTCCTGACTCTCCTGACCTCTTTTCTCTCTCTCTCTATTGTTTCCCTTTTCTCTCTCTTTCCTTTTCTGTTCTGTTTTCTACTTCCTCCTTTGTTCTCTCTCTCTCTCTCTCTCTCGATCTTACACACACCTTACTCCTCTCCTCCCTTTATTTCACTCTCACTACACACTCTTTCTACCTCCTTTATTCACTCTTCTCACACACACACACTCCTCACCCCCCCCCCCCTTTGCTCGCTCGCTCACCCCTCCCTCGCTCTTCACAAACACGCCCGCAACCGTGCCCTTTCCTCTTCAAACTAATTACCTCGGCTACCTTGTACCCGAGCCCCCGCGGGACGCTAACAACTGTCAGAGCCGTATTATTTTTGAAATTTAAACAATCATCTTACGCGCGCCGCAGCTAAGATCCCGGCCTTTTCGGCGGCTTCGACCTTCAGTAATTAATACCCCAGGGCCCATTATTGGCAAAGCCTTTATCCTCTGGGCCGAGGAGCCTCGAACCCGCTAATTACGGCCAAGCAGCTAATCTCGCCGCCGCGCTGATTGACAGCTACACCTATTCTACTAATTGCCTGTTGCAGACAACACCTGGTGAAGCGCGGCGTCTGGGGAGGCAGGAGCGCGCCGAAAACTCCCATCAGCCTCGTGGGAAGAGCAGCCCGGGTTTTTAGATACCAGACAGAGAATCTGTGTGTGTGTGTGTGTGTGTGAGAGAGAGAGAGTGTGTGTGGTTACTGAGGTGTGTACATGTTTCATGCAAGCACACACAGGCTGTGTAGGTGTATTGTTTGAGAGCTGTGGGTTTTATCGTGTGTGTGTGTGTGTGTGTGTGTGTGTGTGCGCATTGTCATGGAACTGGTTGTGTAATGGTTAGTTATGTTTTGAGGAGTGTGTCCTCAAATGTGATCAGTGGTGTGTGTGTGTGTGTGTGTGTGTGTTTGTGTGTTCTCACTGGTGTACTGTATGTGTGTGTGTGTGTGTGTGTGTGTGTGTGTGTGTGTCATGGAACTGGTTGTGTAATGGTTAGTTGTGTTTTGAGGAGTGTGTCCTCAAATGTGATCAGTGGTGTGTGTGTGTGTGTGTGTGTGTGTGTGTTTGTGTAAAGTGTATTCTCTCTGGTGTGTGTGTGTGGGGGGGT
Source organism: Channallabes apus (assembly GCA_030522415.1). Taxonomy (NCBI): domain Eukaryota; kingdom Metazoa; phylum Chordata; class Actinopteri; order Siluriformes; family Clariidae; genus Channallabes; species Channallabes apus. The sequence goes on from CM060121.1 coordinate 3,304,033, forward strand.
GTGTGTGTAATGTGTGTGTGTGTGTGTGTGTGTGTGTTTGTGTAAACTGTATTCTCTCTGGTGTGTGTGTGTGTAACGTGTGTGTGTGTTTTTGTGTGTGTGTGTGTGTGTGTGTGTTTGTGTAAACTGTATTCTCTCTGGTGTGTGTGTGTAACGTGTGTGTGTTTTTGTGTGTGTGTGTGTGTGTGTGTGTGTGTGTGTGTGTGTGTGTAACGTGTGTGTGTGTAACGTGTGTAGGTGTGTGTGTGTGTGTGTGTGTGTGTAACGTGTGTAGGTGTGTGTGTGTGTGTGTGTGTGTGTGTGTAGGTGTGTGTGTGTGTGTGTATGTAGGTGTGTGTGTGTGTGTGTGTGTGTGTGTGTGTGTGTGTAGGTGTGTGTGGGTGTGTGTGTGTGTGTAGGTGTGTGTGTGTGTTTTTGTGTGTGTGTAAAGTGTATTCTCTCTTGTGTGTGTCTGTAACGTGTGTGTGTGTGTGTGTGTGTGTGTAGGTGTGTGTAGGTGTGTGTGTGTGTGTGTGTGTGTGTGTGTATAAAGTGTGTTCTCACTGGTGTGAGGTTACTGAAATAACAGTTCATTCAAAAATAACTCCTGGATAAGCAGAACCACAGAATGTAGTTGGTACTGTAGGTGCACAAACTATTGACTTGCTGTTATTAGGTTTAATGATTATTATTATTATTAGAATATTATAATTTCCTACAGCTGTAATTTGAGTAAACACTCTTACACTCACTCGAACAGTTTCCCCTCAGTACCTCGGCCAGACTCCTGCACTAGCCCTCTCTCTCTCTCTGACGCGGTGATCTCAGGCTCGGCCGAGCGTCACAGTCGCGTTATTATGCTTTAATTAGAGCACACATGAGCAGATTCTCCACATCGCGACCCCACAAAGCGTGAAAAACGGCCAACACGCATTCGGAAGCGCTGACACCTGCGTTCGAGATGCGGCACATATGCCGGAGCGTCGCCGCTCTAATGGCGTTAATTTACACTGCTCTGTATGGGGTAGAAAAAACTCAGTCCTGGGGGAAACGCACTTCAGGTTAAAGATATACGTCACTATTAGTACGACTCTAATCGTGCTGCACTGTAATGAAGGGAATAATGATCATGAGACGAGGGGAAATGCTGCTTTGCATTAATGCCTTTAAATCATTTTAGCTAATGTTTTTACATTTACTCCTGAGTATTGGGTAAGATCATTTCACTAGTGCTTGGACACCATCAATGTACAACGTTTTCTCAGTACCCTCAATATGTCTGAAATCTCTGAAGCTCTGGCCTCCCAGGAACTCCTTTAATGGCCGAAATATGTGGGGAGCTCAGCCAAGGTGGTGAAGGATCAGGTGTTCCACACACTGAATGTTCACGGGAATGACTACAATGTACAGTACTCTGAGCCACCTCGGCTCGGAGCGTCATTCGTGGACGCACAGTACAGACTTCTTTAATAACATTGTCTGAAAATTTGTTTTTTGTAAGATTTTGTTTGAAAAGCACTTTTAACAGTGGCCATTGTTGCAAAGCTCCTTTACACAATCTAAAGAAAAGTGTGGAAATGTGTACAAAATGTAAAAAAAAAAATTGTATGAACCAAAATTATCATATTGTTCCTGATGAACAAGCCGAGGGTGACTTTGGCAAGGAAAAACTCCCTGAGATGGCAGTAGGAGGGAACCTTGAGAGAAACCAGAGTCAACTGGGGACCCATCCTCATTTGGGTGATAACAGATAGCAGGAATTGATTCACTGTCATTCTGTGTGTTAGGAGGCTGGAAGTTCAAAATAACTGATGGTATCTTTAAGTTAATATGGAGTCCAGTTCGTTATTGGAGGCTCAGGTAGAATGTAGGAAATTCCTTAATTATAGAGCGATTGCAGTCACAAGTCAAATGGAACAAGCAAATTTCTAAAATCATCACAATTTAACAAACTAACACTTCTTTTGCATATTTCATTTATACACTGCAGCAAACTGTGCTGAATGCTGATCTGGGGTCAGCTTATTCACTTTTGTAAATGAGTGCAGGAATATAAATCCTGATCCAGAGTCAGTTTTTGGAACGGAACTTACAGTACAATGAGTGGATTACTATGCATGATTTAGATTATGCTACACTGTAATCACTGATTTGAGGTCAGTTTTAACTCTGATCCAGGGTCAGCTTTATGAGGCAGAATTATTACCGCTCTTGTGGGATCAGATTTGATTCAGTATGAATTAATTTAGGTGAGATTATACAATATGTGCTGATCAGGTGCCAATGACATCATACTGTACAGTGAAACCTCGGATTACGAGTAACACGGTTTACGAGTGTTCCGCAAGATGAGCAAAGATTTGTAATAAATTTTGATTTGAAAAACGAGCATGGTCTTGGTTAACGAGTATCATGTATCACGCATGCGCTTCTTGTTTTGACACTGAGTGCCACGTCATCACAACTGAGCCAACAGTTTTTCTCTCTCATGCGCTGTGGAATTGTGGTTAATCGCCTCCCCTGCTGGGTCTTAGTGCTCGTCTCTTACTGGTATAATCAACATCCATGCACGCTGGACTGTTTACTATAACACTGTGACCACATGTGTGTGTAAAACATTTTATTTTGTGTTCGGAAGCGCGTGTGTAGAGCGTGTGTACCATTTCTCATAACACACATGTGGTCGCGCAAGTAAAGCAAAAGAAATTCTCAATACAGAAGTTAAAAAAAATTTCCTTACTCAGCTCATCGCTCGTGCGTGAGCACACACACACACACACACACACACACTTATCTGTCGGGATTAATATTTTACTTTTTTTAATAAAAGCAAAGAGCAGGTTAAATTGTTTTATTTTTACTTTATATTAATTATTTTATGTATTTATTTTTTGGGCTGTAGAACAAATAATTTAAGTTTCCATTATTTCTTATGGGAAAATGTCATTTGGTTTACGAGTGTTTTGGAATACGAGCCCACTTCCGGAATGAATTATGCTCGTAATCTGAGGTTCCACTGTATTTTTAAATAAAGGAATGCTGATAATGGCATCATTGTCAATACTAATCTGGGGTCAGATTAACAATAAAGAAAGTTAGAATGATTTGTGTACGACTGAATATGTTTGTGTAAAACTGCTGTAGCACAAATTGATGTAGAGTAAATACTGTGGGGGGAAAAACTCAGCGTATTTTCAACAACAAGGTTTCATTTAAACGTGATAAAGTCTTTGTGTTCAAAGAGAAAATTTTTTCTTCAGTGGAGACATAATACTGTTCGAGTATGGCTTTGGAAAAACATTACAGACTACACCGTATACGACCGAGCGCAGGGAATTGTGATGAATTTGTAGTCGTGAGCCTAGTGCTGTGGTGATGTGGTGATTCTGTCTTTTGACTTCATGCTCAGACTCTCTCCATATTGATCAAATTCTCCAGTCAAGTGAAGTGTGAATGACGCGATGTCTAACACATCAAGCCAACTCTCTGCAGGTTCATGGATCGGGGTGTGTTTTCACACACAGGTCACCGGAGCAGCAGGATGCCTGTCAATCGCACTCGTTTATGATGCGGACACAAGAGCTAAAGGCCAGACTAGAGAGAGACGGAGAGAGAGAGAGAGAGAGAGAGCAGTGCATTCCTCCAGGGAGCTGCTTAGTGCCGTGTCGATGTTGTGCAAATGTAACGTGCCTCCCCCTCGCTGCACTTGACCTTCGAACGCAAACCTCCCGAGACGCCACTGATCTAAATAACATCATGATGCTATTAGCATATAGTGCAGGACAACAATCCTCAGCACTCGAATAGAGCATGAAACACACACACACACACAAAATCAATGAATCAATCAACACGCAGACTATATACTGAGCGAAATAATATCACTGATCTGGGATCAGGTTTTGCATTGGGTAAATGTACAGTATACAGTATACTGTTCTGAGGTCAGTTTTGTCTTGGTATGAATTAATATGAGAAAGATGATCAATTTCATGTCAAGTTTTGATAATACTGTACTGTGGAATAAAAAAACAGAATTATGCACAACCGGCATCAGTTGTTAGTCATTCAGCTGCTCCCATCGTGGCGTCGCCACAGTGAACCATCCAATCCACACACAACTTGGCACAGGTTTCACACCGGATGCCCTTCCTGACACAACGCTCCTATTTTATCCAGGTTTGCAACTGGCACTGCACCTAGTGGCTGGGATTTGAGTATCAGATGGGAATCGAACCCGGGCCTTCCACATGGCAGGTGAGAAACCTACCACTGAGCCACCACTGCCCCGCACATGTCTGTAGGTCAGGGTATACAGTAAAAAGCTAACACTGATCAGGGGTCAGTGCTGTTACCATACAGAGTAGTAATTTCAAGAGTATTCAACACAATAGAATGTTTAAGAATATTGCATACTGATCTGATATCAGTTTTGTCAATAGATAATGTAGAAAATGTAAAAATAAAATGTAGGAATAATTTATGGTCAGTTTTTTATGTCGCATCAGATTTTAAATAGCACCATGGTGCACACACACACACACACACACACACACACACACACACACACACACACATCAATAAATCATTCAACACACTAGCTCTCAGTAAAATAATATCACTGATTTGTGGTCAGTTTTTACAACGTGTTAATGTACAAGTTATTGATCTCAGGTCAGTATTTGGCATGGACTAATAATATTAAATATAAATTAATATGAGAAGGATTATAAATTTTGCACTGCTATTGGTGTCAGTTTTCTCACAACATAACGCAGAACGTTTAAGAATATCACAGAATGATCTGTCTTGTCAATGTATAGAGTTGAAATTTTAAGAATATTAAACACTGATTTGGGGTATAAAACACAGATCTAAGGTCAGTTTTGTATGTAACTTAAGATGAACACATCAGTCAATAAGTAATAGTAATATTATATGTTCAGGGATATTACCACTGATCTGAGGTCAGTTTTGTCACTAGACAGAGTAGAATGTACGAGGTGTGTAAAATATTACAGACCGACTTAGGGTCAGTTTTGTATGTAACATAAGATGATCGCTGATTTGTCCGACTTGGAATGGTTTTGTCAGTCAATAAGTAAAATATTATCACTGATCTGGGGTCAGGTTTGACACTATATAGTCTGTTGACAGAGATGAACACTGACCTGGGGTCAGTTTTGTCACTTTATTAGACAATAAGATTGATGAACAGGAAAATGAACACTGGGATCAGTTTTCACACCTCAGGTCAGGCTGTGGTCAGCACTAACAAAGCCAAGAATATGAAATATTATAAAAAAAATAAATAAATAAATAAAAACTCAGAACATGAATATAATATAAATTGTGGTAGAAAACAGACTTTTATGGTTGGCATTGGTGATGTAGTGACATTTACAGAACAGATAAATTGCTGGCACAAAATTTGGAGTGAAATAATCCCAAATGATGTCTAACACGATGATTCTGTATTAGCGAGTGTGTGGGACAAAACCCAAATGCTGAGTCAGTGAAGTCAGTACAACACTATAATACAGGCATTTTGTCTCTCTTTCTCTCTTACACAAAGTGCACAGTGAGGCCCTTGTACTTCATTCCTGCTTCACGCCGAACTAATGAACAATCCCGCACACCATAATCTAGCACTTAAGGTTAATTAGATGTAGTTATGCTATTAAGGACGCTACAGATCCATCCTTAATTCCCTCAATAAGATCACTGTGTTTTACGATTGTCACGTCGTCCCGAATAATTAAACCCGGCGAATGGACGCTATAAATACAGCACGCGGCTGTATCGTCAGCGTTCGCTAAATGAGCTGTGAATCCTCGGCTAGCTTGTTAAAAGTCGAGTTGGAGTGAAAGATTGTGTATCACAAGGTTTATACATCATTCCTTCCTTTAACATTTCTAGATTAGGTGGGATATAAAGTATACTGACTCACAGACACCAGAAATGAGAACGTGTCAAAATGTAAAACGTTTGGGAAAGAAATGTGAAGTGGCTAGATTTCACTAGAGTGTTTGTAAGGCTAGTTTGTCTGAAGGCAAATAACCACAAACATGTTTAGTTATAGCATCTGTAGTCTTTTTTTTTTTTTAACTAAGGGTGCCAATATTTTTGCAGCAAGACAGCAGCATGTTATTGTTTCACAGGTTGCATTTATTGTATTGTATTGTTTTTTTATACTATAAGGTTATTATATTCTATTACTGATATAGTTTAATTAAATATAAATTTTATAAAAATGTCAGTTTGTGTTTATTTTAAAGATTATCTATCTATCTATCTATCTATCTATCTATCTATCTATCTATCTATCTATCTGTTCTACCTCTCTCTCTCTCATTCTCTCTTTAATTTATTTTATTGTTGAAGTTATTTATAGTATTAATGGATTTAGTGTTAAAATAACAGTAAAACAATATAAAAATAAAACAAAGAAAAATAAGTCATTAGGGTTGCATTTATCATATACATTATTTGTAGATTTGTTTGTTTGATTAAATTTTTTTTTATTACAAGTTAGTATGATTCAGTTAAAGAAAAAAATATAGCTTCAAAATACATTTTTATTAAATATAATTAAAAGTGATTTTGAATACCTGGATTAGAATGTATTTATTATTTTATTTATTTGCTTGTCTGTCTGTTTATTTTATTAGGTTCCTGGGTTCAGTGTAATTCCTCACAAGTCTAAAAGTATTTACTTGAAGAAAACTCAATAATAATACATAAAGATGAACGTATGCTAGAGGTTAATTATTTTCTGAATTTATCACTGGAGTGAATGTAAGACCCACAGGTAATGCCATGTGTGTGTGTGTGTGTGTGTGTGTGTGTGTGTGTGTGTGTGTGTGTGGTTTAAAATAGGCCCGCAGCATGTTGGAGCGAGCGTCTGAGTGTGTGTACCGCTGGGGTAGAGCGGCTCAGCGGCTCAGGCACGCCAAAGCGAGCAGCTCATTTATCAAAATTGTTCTGCAAAAATGATTTATCTGTTCATCGTCCGTGCGCAGATGTCTTTAATGGCCGCCGATGCCCAGGAGGTGGATGGAGGAGTGCAGTTCTGGTGTGTGTGTGTGTGTGTGTTTGTGTGTGTGTGTGTGTGGGATGTGGGGGGAAGTTAAAAACGACAAGAGTATAGTAAGATGGACGTCTGCTCTCTCTGCAGGTGTTTGCATGCGTGTGTGTGTGTGTGTGTGTGTGTGTGTGTGTGTGTGTGTGACCTCTAGGGTCCCGTTTCTTTCTCAAACCATTTGCAGCGGCTCTGGCAGGCTGCACCCTCACATGGGGCACCGCTGTTCGAGCAAAATGTCTGTGTGTGAAAATGTGTGTGTGAATGTGTGTAAGTGTGTGTGAGTTTGTTCGAGCTCAATGGTGTGTTAAAAGTGGTTTTTCTCCTTTGAACCAAACCTCACAGACCTCGGTTCAAAAGAAGAAGTTATTCAAATGTGAATCAAAATTCTGCTACTAAAGAGACGATGTCATTCTCCTTCACTCTTCTCACTTCCTGAACCTGCCAGACCCGCCGTTGCCTGCACTTTAACACTAACCTCCATCCTGATGATGGTCATTAATACGTTTTCTGATCCAGTTTTAGATCTTTTTTTCTCTCCTAAATCAAGCAGGTGCACTTTGACTACAGTCACCCTGGGAAGAGTTCGGTTTGCTCACACTGGCATCAGCAAAAAATAAATGATATGATTAGAGTAATGAAATGGACAATGGAAATAATATCAAGCAAACATAAATGACAATCTAAAGATTATTATTGACAAAATAAAAAAAATCTGGAATCTATCATAGTCTATTATTATTATTATTATAAACATATATAAAAATATATCAAACTATTTTGTATATTAAACCTATTTTGTCTGTCTGTCTGCTCTCTTCCTCTTTTCTCTCTCTCTCTCTCTCTCTCTCTCTCTCTCCCTCCATCTGTCTTTATGCAACTAACTCTGTGCCTGCCAATCCATCCATCATCTATCTGTCTGTTCTCTTTTTCTCTCTCTCTCTTTATACATCTACATAAATAACAGAAAATATGAAAAACATGCTTAGATAAATGTAAAAATCCAAAGACAATCATGATATATTATTATTCAGAGCTCAAGCAAAAGGAAAAAATATTTACATAAAAAAAATGAGACAGCTGACAGTTTAAAGTTTTTATATAAATTATTATTATTATTATTATTATTATTAATAATAATAATAATGCATATTTTTTCCACTCATACTAATGCTACATATTTAATTAAGAGTAACAGAGTCCTGTGTGTGTGTATGGGTGTGTGTGTGTGTAAAGGGAAACCTAATTGCGACTCCATTCTGCTCGGATTATCCGTGTGCGAAGTATGTGTGTGTAGCGCTGAGTAACGCTGGGTGATAAATGCACGGCTGCGTGTTAGAGGATGATGAATCGGAGGTCCCGGTCTCTGGACATCAGGAATAGCAGCGGTGAAGCAGGGGTTTCTGGGTAAATGAGACCAGAGCAGCTCCCTGGTGGGCAGCAGGGAAGTGAGGCGACGTGGGAAGATGTGCAACACACTCACATAGACACACACACTCTTAAACCTTTAAAAGTAAATATAGGCAGTGTTAGACAGAACTAGGCCGCTCACTGAGACACACACACACGCACATAAAGAGGGAATTTTCCAAAAATGTAAGCCATCCAAAGAAAGAAAGAAAGAAAGAAAGAAAGAACAGACAAAAGCTAAAGCTTGCGAGTAAAATAATGAATGAATGAATGGATGAATAAATACTGTAACAATGTTTATTTTGTTGAGAAACTAGGTAATATAATTTTTCACCTATTATTCTATTTTTTTTAATGAATCCACATACATTGTAAGTCAGTACTACCTACAGTACTTCGATACAGTGATACCTCAGAATATGAATTCTTAGGTGAAATTTCGTATAGTGAAACGCATTTTCCCATAGGAAATAATGTAAATGCAGATAATCCGTTCCAGCCACCCCAAAAATATTACAATAATGTTACCAATTTCCAATTACATATAAAACATTTAAAACATTTAGGAAAGACGTGTAAATGCAGTAAAATATGAAAGAAATTTAAACATTAAACCTCACTTAACCTTAGTTTAAGATTCCTCTTGGCACCGGCTGCTTTAAAATCCAAACTGAAAGTGGCTCTCTTTTCTTTTTGCTATCGTGCTTCCTTCTTCACAAAATGCACAAAATGCAAAAGTAAATAAACTTGCTTTGCTTCAGTTTCCACTGATGCAAATAAGTTTTGAATCGCTCTCAGATGTGCGCACAACTAATACATCGGTGTAGATGAAAGCCATGACATACATACAATGTAGGGACAAGCCGGCGTTCAGTTTAGCTCAGTTTGGTCACTCATATGGCGAAAATGCTTCGCATGCTGAGGCAAATTTCTCGCACAATTTTAGATCATTAGGCGTAAATGTTTAATGGTCGTTTGCCAAGGTGCCAATGTACTAACTCAAACGCAGTCATTAACTAACTTGAGATCATGCTAACTGTTCACTGCTTGGTTTCCAGTATCAACAAGTACCTACAGTATGCACCGTCGAAAATTAGTATACATGTTCAATGAGTTGAATATTTTCATTCATCTATGTCTAGGAGAAATCATATTTACTAACGGCTCACAACAAATGAAAACATTGTCGGACTTTTAATATGAAATTTCCAAACGGATGCAAGGATTGTGTCAATTTTCGACATTTTGAAATTATTATAGCTAGTATTAAAGAAAAATTTGCGCACTGCTAGATTTAAACAAATAAAAATATTCAAGTTAGCATCAAACAAATTCTAATTATCTAGCCATAAGCAAACAAAAATTCATCTTTGATTGTGTCATACATTAATGTTCATGTTAACAAGATTTCTACAGGACCAGTAAACATTCATTAACTGCTGAAAGCCTTCATTTATAGCAAATATATATATATATAAATTATTAGTATTTTTTTTTTTAACCACTTGGATAATTCATTCATTCTGACAGCACTAATGTTTATTGTAGACAACCATACAGGGGTAATTGTTACTAAGCCTGCCCTGCGTACACTAATTTTCTTGTATGTTGTCCTCACAGATTCCTGCAGCTAAGCTTTGATGTACATTTACATTCCAATAAAGGTTCCTGATGACACGCCTCTGAAGTTGGACTTTTTGCACCATTAAAATACTTATAGGCAACTAGTTATCATATCTTCTTCTCCATAAAACATGTTAATGCTCAGTAGTACACATACATGGTTCTTTAATGTATTTGCATTGTACTAAAATGCATTCTTTTTCAATTGCCATATACAGTACAGTATCCCTAATCAGTACTGTATGGCCGTTAAAAAATACAAGAAAAAAACAACACCACATTTTTCTTTTCAGTATACAGGCCCGTGGCACAGCCTAAGCTTTTATCCTTAATGCTTTTTTCCCCCCCTCACGTTACTTTAAGTAGTTTTGAAACCAGTACTTTTACTTGAGTAAAAAGCACGAGTTGATACTTTAACTTCTAAAGAAGTCTTTTTAAACCCTAGTATCTATACAGTACTTCTACTCAAGTAATGAATGTGAATACTTTTGACACCACTGCTTTCAGCAAGCCATTAGCAAATTCTTGTATGCTGACTCGAATATTTTGCTGAGTTAGCAGTGAACAAACATTCAATAACTGCTCGCTTGCTACTGTAACTGTAGTTTATGTTAATAAAAAGAGTATTTTATGTTGAAATTTGATGCTAAACAACTCAAATGTTTCATTAGACCAAATAAATTAAACAAAACTGCCTAGCAACAAACCTAGACACGTAGGAGGACGAACGTCTTCCCACGTGTTAATGTATCAGAAAGCCACACATACAGTAGCAAAGATTCCCCTCATTTCCTGTCTCGGGTTCCCCTCGGTGGCTTTTAATGACACTGAGCAGACCTTAATGCACCGACCCAGACGATGATTATCACCCAGCTAATCCTACAGTTCATTAGCCATGGCTCTTAATAATTAAACTGGAGAAGTGCAGAGAGACACGGTGCACTTGAGCACCCATTATTATGCTAGCGGAGGAAGCAGTGGGTGCCAATACTTATGCGTTGGGTCAAATTTTGTATTTGTATTATATGGGTATGGATACCTGTTTTGCAAGAATAAAAATAGTTAATTAACCTAAATGAATTTTGATGAAAAGCTAAATAAATAAACTAAATATTTTTAAATAGAATTAAATAGGTTAGCAATAGTTAAATAGTTAACATTATTTTAGTAATAATGAGGAGTAATAATTTCATAATTTCACTGCAAGCAGTAGGGAGGCTAATTTATTAGCATTTATTAATTAACCTTTTCTTCTGGTCTAAAATCATAAAGTTTTTAATTAAAATATAAAGGTTTACCAAAGATAGGCCGAGCAACGTCTGCACCTAATTCAGTTACCTAGGCTTAGCTACAACAATACAAATTTTTAGGTTGCACTGTATAGGAGGCTAATTCATGTTTAAATTTTATATGCGATGATAGAAAATATCATCAATACGTAATAAGTTTGCTAGGAAATATTATTATTGCATCAAGTACAGCTAACAAAGCTGAAAGCTAAGAAAAAATAGCATGTCAACATTCTTGTGCTAGTCAGTGCACTAGCATGCTAGCTAATGTTTGTTTTGTGGTCAAGTGAGCAGGTTAGCGTTTAGCTGATCAAATTTACCTTTTTAAAAGTTTTAAAAAGTTCTACATTCATAAACTCACTCGCGTGTCACTCGGTAATTCAGGACAGACTAACAAAGACACACACACACACACAGACACACACAGAGTGGAATTGTGTCTTAGCTTAACAAAAGTCAACAGACAAATGATTAATTAAACACACTGGAGTTTTCAGCTATATTTCCTTCAGTATGATGTCCTCCAGCCTTGTTTGTCCAGCTAGTTATTACTCAGGTCTGGAAAGGTTGAAACACCTTAAGGGCGCGCGCGCACACACACACTAACAAAGAAGCAGTCTCTCTAAGGAGAGTGTGTTCATGAATAATACAGAAATAGAGTTTGACCACTGGCCTGTGGCAAACTCTGTGTGTGTGTGTGTGTGTGTGTGTGTATATATGTAGTGCATGTGTGTGCTGAGGTACAGCACCTTTTGTCTGCTTCTTTGTGTTTGACATCCTTTTGTTATAATTAGAGTAACACCATTTTCATGTTGGACCCAACGAAGGAAATACCCCGAAGCCTGTTAGGCCAGGGCGTGGTCTCTGTGGGCGTGGTCCCTTTGGCTGGCATTCACAAAACCGATCAATATATTTAGACAATATTCATTTCAGCTACCTGTAAGTGTAGATTTGCAGGTTGTAACGTCAAAGCCACACTTAACAATGCAATGCAAAACCACCACCTATTGGATGGGAGGGGGGATAAGACAAACACTCAGCATGGAAGCCCTCATTCAGTCATCTAGTGCACTTGCCAAAAAAAAAAACACTATGACGGCAGGTCAGCACCACCGTCTAGTAGTCAATGACAATGAAATGGAGATTTCTGCCTATTAATGTCATGATCACTGATGTACTGGAGTAGGTTTTGTTTCAAATCAGCTTATAAAATGTATAATGTTATGAAATATACAGCCGAATTTTGTTTACCCACCCATACCAATTTAGACCAGCAAAATTAAAATTAAAACCATCCAATTAGGTGGAAACCCAACCAACCTGGTAACACTGAAGATGGAGTCCTGCGTGTACATAAAGGAGGTGTGGCTGCTGTGCCTGTCAGTCAAAATCAAGGAAGTGTTGCTTCTCGGTCTGTTAGTGAACCACCAATGAGGTATCTGTCCAAATAAAGAAGGTGTGGTTTCTGCGGCCACTGTGTCTTTCAGTCAATATAAACAAGTCATGGCTTCTGTCCAAATGAGGAAGGTGTGACTTTTGATTCTGTGCTAGGTAGGGTAAATTAGGGAGGTTTGGCTACAAAGGAGGAGGCATGGACTCTGTGCTTGCCAGTCAACATGGAGAAGGTGTGGCCTATGTCTAAATGAAGAAGGTGTGGCCTTTGATTCAATGCCTGTCAGTCTAAATTTAGGAGGCATGGCTACAGTGCCTGCCAGTTCATGCAGCGAAGGAGTCATGGCCTCTGTGGTTGTCAATCAACATGGAGAAGGTGTGGCCTTTGTACCAGAGCCTTATAATTATCCAACTAATTCAATTTACGTGCATGAAGGTGTTTCACGAACGTGGCATTCTGATACACTCCATTTAATTCCAAACGGAGGAAATTTTTACTTACTGTTTCTTTAACCTCCTCCTTCAGGTTCTCACTTCAGGTTCCGCCAAGCTCGTTCTTTATTTTTAATGGAGACATGTTGCTATGATTTATTCAAACGACAAACCTTGCTTCGTTCTTTCTCTCTTTTTTTATGTGGAGCTATTTGGGCGCTAATGTCAGATTACCTCGCTAGCCATTCAGCGCGTGATAAATGACTCAGACAGGCGGTAAAAAATAAATCAAAACCGCCGGGATGGAGGAGTAGAGAAAGCGGAGGGGAAAGGAGCTGAAGGGCCGGTAAATCATCTCAGCGAAACGCCCAACAGCGGCAGGGAAATGCCACACATTATTCCAGTGCCACGGCTAATCAAAGCACACACAGTGATTAGAGAGGACTACACACTCCTTCTGACCTTAACGAGTCATTATCACTCCTGCTGAGCTAAGGCAACACACACACACTTAGAAACATACACACGCACACACAGAGTGTAAAAGATGGTGTTCATCAGCACCGGCGCCACCAGCCATGTAACTCAATAGAGTGTTTGAGGAAAATGGATGTCATGTACTTTTTTTTTTTCAGCAACCGCTCTGAAACTCTCTCCATCGCTTTCTGTCAAACCAAATCAATGCTACTTAACAACGTGTGCATGTTTTTTTTTTTGACTCAGCGTTTCAGAGGCGCGCGCACACACACACACACACACACACACACACACACACACACACACACACAAAAGTTATATTTAACTACACATTTACCTCACTTCAACCTGAATATTTACTTAATTCATATAAGATTTATGTATTTTGTTTTTTACACATACATTTTTCATTGACTTTCTAATTTTTTTCCCAAAATTAGATAAATCCATTTAGTCAGGAAAATAGGTTTGTTCCAAAGAAGCAAGAACAATGGATAATAACTAATCATAAACAAATAACTTTATAATAACTAATGCTTTGCTTGTGAGTCACAATTATAACAATGAATACAATGAACAATGTTTTTCATTGCAATGAATACCTGCTACATTACACATTAAAGGATCATAAGAAACTTAAAACAATAGAAAAAAAAATCAGTTCACAACATCATTAGGCTCCTCCTCCAGTGTAATTTCTTTGGAAAAATTACAAACATACTGCCAACACACCGCTCAAGTCCAAAAGAGTCTTTAAGTATCCAGGCATTCGCTTTCCTGATCCTGAGGCTGAGGGGAAGCTAAATTCTATCTGAGATGCCAGTAAAGATGTGGTGCATCATCTTTGGACCTCCAACCTCCAAATGATGGCCCAATGTGGGATGGACATAGAAGGTCACCCTTTTGTCCCGTGATGTGGTGTAGACAAGTAGCTAGAGACACCATCTCTTCGTCCTCTGGCAATTGGCTCATGGCTGCAGAGGCCACCTTGTTGATCTCTGGTCTGAGACAGACAGGGGTATGGTATGGGATCATGGTGTAGGATGTTACCTCGTCTGGCTCTTGTGGTGCCTTGGGTGGGTCTTTGTCTGTACAAGTGGTTGGAGAGGCCACCTTTTTGCCCTGCTACTAGAGCCTGGCTGATTCCTGGTGTTGGCTAGTGGCAAGAGAGGTCACCTCTTTGACATCAGGCAGGAGATTGGTTGGAGCTTGGTGTGGGCCCATGGCTGGAGAGGTCACCTCTTTGATTTCAGGCAGGAGATTGGCTGGAGCTTGGTATGGGCTCATGGCTGGAGAGGTCACATCTTTGGCCTCAACAAGTGCCTGACTGGGGCATGGCAAGAACTTGTAGCTAGACAAGCTGCCGTTTTTACCTCTGACAGGAGCTATGCTGGGGAATGCAAATGCTGAAGATGCCCCCTCTCTACATCTGATGAGATCCTGACTAGAGCAAGGCATTGGCTCATGTCTGAAGAAGCTGCCCTTTTTGATCTCTGGCGGGATCTTGGCAGGGGCATGGCATGGATTTAATGTTGCAGAGGGCCCATATCCAGTCATTAGCAAGATTCTGGCTGGGGCAAGGTTTGAGCTTGTAACTGATCTCTTTGGCGTGTGGCAAAAGCCTGGCTGGGGTATGACATGGACTCATGGATAAAAAAGCCACTTGATTGACATCTGGTAAAATCCAGGCTAAGGTATGGTGTGGGCTTGTGGGGACAGCACCTCTTCCGCCTCTAGCTGAATTGTAGAGGTCAAAGGGTTGACTTCCACAGGGAATGGGGCTGAAATTGGGGCTGTGGACAGCACCAGGTCAAGTTGGAGCTCTGTATTGGAAGCTTCCCCATCACAAAATCCATATGAGCAAGAACATCAAGAACATAAACTAGGCTATGAACTTGGCACATTGCTAACAGATGCAAAGCTAATATCAACCAGACACAGATCACCACCAAGTAAATTGAATAACATTGATTATCACTGGTGAGAGTACCATGGGCACCCAAGGCTCATTTACACTACCGTTCAAACGTTTTAGAACACTTTCTAACTCCATGATGGGTCTTGATTTTTATTTCTTTCTACATTGTAAAGGAATGCTGAAGGCGTCCATAAAATGCATTAATCTCCTTTGAACGCCTCTAAATGCTGTTAATTGGTCATTTTTCAGGCTGATGAGTCTAAATGAACTTCTCGTCTGCAGCAGAGGTAGGTTTTGGTCTCGTCCTCCTGGGACGGCCTTCATGAGAGCCAGTTTCATTATGGTGCTTGACGGATTTTGCAAATGCACTTCACAATACTGTTCTTGCAGGAACTATTACAGAAAGGATGACCTCAACTAACTGTTGTTTTTGTTGTTGTTATGTAATTATCTAATTCCATATGTCATTTCAAAGTTTTGAAATCCCCAGTATTGTTGTAGAATGTAGAAAATAAATCACTAAACAAAAACAAAGAAAGTGTTCTAAAACATTTGAACGGTAGTGTATGTCCGTGGGGCCAATGCACAGCCTGTCCTGTCTGAGCCAACAAAGAAGTTAATGTAGCACAAATTGTCGAGAAAAAACCCCCAATGCTGGCTAGAATGGAAAAGCACCAGAACAGCCTGTCATGCACACTCAATCCACGACCGGCACTAGGACCCGGAAGTAGAGCGGTCGTAAATCAGGAAGTATAAAAGGAGTAAATAAACCATAGCAGAGCGCTCAGTCATTGAGTTCGGCCCATGTCGGTTCGTGTTGCGATCTTCCAAACCGTGAGTACTCACCAATCTTTTGGGTTATTGCTTTCTGCTATTTGTGTGTGCATTTATAGGACGCGGGTTAAATTTGTGTTTTTCCCTCGCTCACCCTTTGTGAGAGTCCTTATACTAAATCGCGGGGATATCCTACCTACTCGCTTCTCTCCGCGTTTGGGTTCACCATCCACGCTACATTGGGCTAACCGCTAAAGCTACGTCTTCTGGTCCTTCAGGTTAGTTCACCCGTGACAGAATGACTGAGCCCTCCGCGGTGAACCCAGCGGATTATGCGAGTCTTTGCGACATTGTGGATCAGCATGCCACGCTAATCAATCAGCTAACCGGGGATCTCGCTTCTCTCCGCCGCGGGGTCGCTGAGCTCCGGCGGGAGAATGCGGATCTCCGCGCGGCTCTTGATGGCGTCACTGCTCGATCGCACGCCGCAGAGGCCGTGGCGCCGCATCATCACCCCTCCCCCCCCCTTCTGATGTTTTTCTTTCTCTACCAGAAAAATGGAATGGCACGGACGGGAAATGCAGTGTGTTTTTAACAGCACTTGAGTTGATGTTTGAGTTCAATTCCACCAGGTACTCCACCGACTGGCTACGCATTGCACTACTCGTTTCGTTGCTAACAGGGCAGGCAGCTGAGTGGGCCACAGCAGTTATCCGCGCTGACACGGACATCGCTCACTCATACAACGAATTCACCCGTCAGCTCAAACTCACTTTTGAACACCCTGCGGGTGAGGTGGAGACCGACTCAAAGCTCTATCACCTGCGGCAGGGCGGATTGTCCGTGAGTCGCTATACGGCTAAATTCCGCACGCTCGCCGTTCAGACCACCTGGGGAGATGCAGCGCTCCGGACATCCTACTACGAGGGGTTGGCTTCCAGGATAAAGGATGAACTAGCCGGGCGAGAGCTCCCCGCTACACTGGAGGGGCTAATCCAACTGGCCCTGCGGACCGACCAACACCTCGTCTCTCGCCCGAAGCCAGCTCCTAGAACCCTGCCGCCAGCATCTACCTTCACCTTGAACCCACCACGACCACCTTCTTTCGCCACCTACGCCACACCTGGACATGTCGGTTCTCCACCTCCTGCCGTGGTTGACACAGGAGCCGGGGAACCCGGCAACTAGGACGCGCCTCCCTGACCGTATCGGAACGCGCACGCCGATTCAAAGAGGGTCTGTGCGCATATTGTGGTTCCGCGGACCATCACCGGGCGATCTGCCCTCTAGGTCCGGGAAACGTCCAGCCCCGGTGAACAGAGGGAGAGATTCACCGGGCCTCCTTCAGATCTCCACCACCATCGACAACCCTAACACGCGCCTTACAGTTCAGGTATCCCTCCAAATTGGCCACAAACGAGTTCGAAGTACCGCATTCATCGACTCCGGGGCAGCGGGTAACTTCATTGACTCATCTTACGCCAAAAAATTCGGGGTAAAAATTGAGACGTTATCCCAGCCCATTCGGATCACATCAGTTGACGGTCGCCCCCTTTCATCTAGCCCTATCATCGCCCAAACCCAACCCATCACCTTAGTCATCGACCAACACAAAGAACAACTCCGGTTTCACGTCACCTCCGTCTCATCGCCACCCATCATTCTTTGGTCGCCCATGGCTCATCCAACACGTCCCCCTCATCTCCTGGACTCAGAACAGGATTCTACAATGGGGCGCGACCTGCACCGAACTTTGCCTGAGGGCTTCGGCTGGGACGTGCTCTAGGGAGTCCGAGGCCCCCGACGTCGACACCAACGCCATCCCCACTATGTACCGAGACCTGGCTGGGGTCTTCTGTAGAAGACGCGCCACACACCTCCCACCGCATCGCCCCTATGACCTGGCCATCGACCTCCAGCCGGGTTCTATACCACCCCGCGGCCACCTCTACTCTCTCTCCACCACCGAGACGCAGGCGATGGAAGCCTATGTGACAAATGCCCTTCGCCAAGGTACCATCCGGCCCTCCTCATCTCCTGCTGCCACGGGGTTCTTCTTCGTGAAGAAAAAAGGAGGAGAACTTCGGCCATGTGTCGACTATCGGGGGCTAAATAACATCACCATAAAGAACCGACACCCGTTGCCTCTTACCAACTCTGCCCTGGACGCCCTCTCTGGCGCTACCATCTTCACAAAGTTGGACCTGCGGAGCGCCTACAACTTGGTGCGTATCAGAGAGGGCGATGAGTGGAAGACGGCCTTCATCACACCCACGGGACACTACGAAAGCCTGGTAATACCCTTTGGCCTTTGCAATGCCCCCGCCGCTTTCCAACATTTCATTAATGACGTTCTCCGGGACATGTTAGGCCGGTGGGCATTTGCATACTTGGACGATATCCTAATTTATTCACGAACTCCTGAAGAACACACTCAGCACGTCAGAGCGGTTTTAAAGAGATTACACGCCCATCAACTGTACTGTAAGTTGGAAAAGTGCGCTTTTCACGAGCGCTCCACCACGTTCCTGGGTTTTGTCATCTCGCCCCAGGGTGTGGCCATGGACCCGCAGAAACTCGAAGTTGTGCGTCATTGGCCCCTACCCAAGACCCTTAAGCAACTTCAACGGTTTCTCGGGTTTGCGAACTTCTATCGTCGCTTTATCCGGGACTACAGTACGGTTGCCGCCCCCTTAACCGCTCTGACCCGACCCTCACCTTCACCCTTCACTCTAGACTCTGCCGCCATCTCAGCCTTCCAAAGGCTTTGTCAACTTTTCACCACCACACCGATTCTTCTTCACCCAGATTCAAGCCAACCATTCGTTGTGGAGGTGGACGCCTCAGATGTGGGCGCTGGGGCTGTTCTCTCCCAGCGAGGTCCAGACCAAAAACTACACCCCTGTAGTTTTTTCTCCAAAAAATTTGACACCACTCAGCAGTGATACGGAGTAGGGGACCGCGAGCTGCTGGCCATAAAGTGGGCTTTGGAGGAATGGCGTCACTGGCTCCAGGGCACCAGAGAGCCATTCATCGTCTGGACCGATCATCAAAATCTCATCACGATCCGCAACTTAAAACAGCTGAACCCGAGGCAGGCGCGATGGGCACTATTTTTCGAACATTATAATTTCCATCTGTCATACCGCCCGGGCTTGAAAAACACCAAGGCTGATGCCCTCTCCCGTCAGCATAAAGAGGATGTCGCCCGGGCGGAGCCTGCGCCTGTTCTCCCACCATCCAGAATTATCGCACCCCTCCGCTGGGAACTGGAAACAAGGGTCCGCCAGGCACAGGTCACGGAGAACGAACCGGCAGGTGCGCCGCCTGGACGTCTCTACGTGCCTCACCCCATGAGACCGGAAGTCATCCAGTGGGGCCACACCTCACTCCTCTCCGGGCACCCAGGTAGCAGGCGTACAACTCAGTTCGTCCAGCGCGCCTTCTGGTGGCCATCCATGACCAGGGACATCAAAGAATACGTTCAGGCGTGCCCAGTGTGCGCCAGGGCAAAGGACACCAACCAGCCGACACCAGGGGAACTTCAACCACTTCTGATCCCCCGTCGGCCCTGGTCGCACATTGCCGTCGATTTCATCATGGGCCTGCCGGAATCCGAAGGGACAAATACCATCTTAACCATTGTCAATCGTTTCTCCAAAGCCGTGCACCTGGTGGCCCCAACCGGACTCCCGTCAGCCAAGGACACTGCAGAACTGATATTAGAGCACGTAGTCCGCCTGCATGGGTTCCCCAAAGACATCGTCTCGGATAGGGGGCCCCAGTTCACTGCCTGATTCTGGAAGGCCTTCTGCCGTCTGATCCATTCCACCTGCAGCCTATCTTCTGGGTACCATCCCCAGACCAATGGTCAGACGGAGCAGACCAACCAACAACTGGAGCGCTATCTAAGGTGTTTTGTGGCGGATCGTCAGCGCTCCTGGGCTCGCTACCTCCGATGGGCTGAGTTGTCACACAACCTACACGTCTCGTCTGCAACCAATCTCAGTCCATTCGAGGTATGCCATGGTTTCCAACCTCCGATGTTCGAACACCAAGAACCGGAGGTTGATGTACCATCAGCCCAACAGTTGGTCCGCAGGTGTCGGCGGCTCTGGACATTGACGAACCAAGCCATCCAACGAGCCAACACACGCTACGCCGCTCAACATCGCCGTCGACACCCTCCGGGACGTTTGTATAACGTAGGTGACAAGGTATGGCTGTCCACAAAGAACCTCCATCTACACACCGAATCAAGAAAACTGTCACCCAGATTCATTGGACCATATCGCATCCACCTCAAAATCAACCCTGTCACCTACCGGCTCCAGCTGCCTGCGGCGCTCCGAATCCACCCCGTATTCCACACATCCCAACTAAAACCCTTCATCACTTCACCCATGGTTCCACCCACCCCCCCTGCTCCTCCTCCCCAAATCATTGACGGCGGTCCCGCTTACACCGTGCGACGGATCCTCGACTCGCGCCCTCGGGGCAGAGGTACTCAGTACCTGGTTGACTGGGAGGGCTATGGTCCTGAGGAACGGTCTTGGGTTCCTGCACGTTTCATCCTCGACCCAGAACTAATTTGGGATTACCGTCACAGGGTATCCTCCATCCCAGGACCGTCTGGAGCCGGTCCTGGACGCGGGGTTACTGTCATGCACACTCAATCCACGACCGGCACTAGGACCCGGAAGTAGAGCGGTCGTAAATCAGGAAGTATAAAAGGAGTAAATAAACCATAGCAGAGCGCTCAGTCATTGAGTTCGGCCCATGTCGGTTCGTGTTGCGATCTTCCAAACCGTGAGTACTCACCAATCTTTTGGGTTATTGCTTTCTGCTATTTGTGTGTGCATTTATAGGACGCGGGTTAAATTTGTGTTTTTCCCTCGCTCACCCTTTTTTTCAGTGTTTTAAAATCGGCAAAATCACAACCATTGAGTAGAAATGGTAGCAAAGCGGTGGCCCCGAGGAAAACGAGCCGGGGCTAACCGCTAAAGCTACGTCTTCTGGTCCTTCAGGTTAGTTCACCCGTGACACAGCCAGTGCATCACAGCATTTTTTGTGAGTTGATCCAAATTCCCCAAATCAATGGTGAACTTTTTGATGCATGGACACCAGGGCTTGACATTGGCACCC
This sequence comes from Channallabes apus, assembly GCA_030522415.1. Classification (NCBI taxonomy): domain Eukaryota; kingdom Metazoa; phylum Chordata; class Actinopteri; order Siluriformes; family Clariidae; genus Channallabes; species Channallabes apus. The sequence continues at coordinate 3,325,553 of CM060121.1, forward strand.
GCCCACCCGGCAAATGCGGGTAAAATTCGGCTGTGGCGGGTAATAACTTTAGTCTCACTAGCCACTTTGGTGGGTAGTTTATTCTTTGGTATGACAATATATTTTTCTTGTAGTTTTCTCTAAAGTCATCCGATATAATCAACACATTGCAACATAATATTACGCGTATAAAACACGCATGATGGTAATGAGGACATTTAATATCTCTCTCTACACATGTACACACATGCATTGCGCGTGCGCGCCCCCACATACACACTAGTGATGCGCGGGTCGAGTATTTTTCCAACCCGCGGGTCCCGCTTTTATGAAATTATTTGGCCCGCCCCATCCCGCCCTGCACCACTGTATCTACCTGCTCCGCACCCGTGACCATTAAATGATGTAAATTCCCGACCTCAATTTCTCCCGCACCTCGTCTTCCATCTTCACTTTTATTTCTTTGTTTTTGCTGCACACAACGTACAGTACATGGATTTTTTGTAATTAAATTTTGTTTTCAATTGACCCGCCCCAATCCGCCCCGCAAATAAAGCAACTATTTCTTTACCCGCGGGTTACCAGACGACCCGAGCATCACTTTTACTTCCCGTTTGGTGTGTGTGTATCATTTCCTTAAAGGGCTATTGCTTCTCAACAGGATAAGAATGTTTGCCCCTTTCGCATAAGTTATTTACTGATTATATAAAAAAGTAATCATTATTAAAATCTATTTAGATTTCATGTTGAATGATAGAAAATTCATCAATTGATTGAATTACCTCACACTATAAAGAGTCAACACTACAAGATAGACCAGAGTCCATTATCCTAACTCAGAATTCTGATATAATAATACATAATGAATAATAATACCTGGTAATAGTACACATAATAACACTAAAATGATAAATGTTCTGTGTTGCTGTATTTTTAATATCAGAATGAGTTCAGTTGTACTGAATCTGTTATTTTTCAATTTCATGTGGTAAGAGGCTTGAATTTAAGTTCAATAAGCAGAATATACTGTTCATGTTTGCATGTTTTTATATTCGGAGCTATCTTAACAGTACTTAATACTTGACTACTACTATAGTGATACAGTGTATGCTGTCATTTATAAGTAAATCTAGATATAACAAACATTAACGTATCATGGTGAAGGAAAAACTGCAATTTTCTGGTAACAAAATTATGGCGAGTAAAAAGGCTGAATGGCGAGTGACTCCGGAAATCCACAGTCACATCGGCCAGTGAGCAAAAAAGTTAATGTCAAACCCTGATGGACACCCACACCTGTCTTGTGACTGGAAACAAGGGATATTAAAATAAATTATTCTGTGCAACCCCTAAAATATACTGTATTTTTTTTGTATGCATAACTATTGACATATTATTACGAAACTGTTAATACAATGAACAATTTTTTGTTCATCCTTCTTTTTATTTGAATCATTTAATTCTACTTTCATTGTCTGCTATAGGAGATAGAATAGATCTTAAATTGTACATACTGAAAAATAAGAAGAATAGCTTATTTTTATGGCCTTCTGCGGTCCAGGCAAAATTTCGAGTTTCGCTTCTGCTCTAAGTATCTACACATCATATATTTGATCTCATCTAACAAACGCCTAAGCTTGTAATATAAACTCTTGAGGATGCCTTATAAACATTACCGGAGAATGCAGTTTCTTTTATGGCCTGACTGCCTCTACTTAATCGAATCCCAGGATGCTTTGCACATACGTGTTTTTTTAAGCATTTCCTGCGTATTTTTTTAACGAAACATGAGATGTTAATGAAAACCGTTCTCTCCAAGCGCATAGCGCTGTCACTAAGCATCAGCAGCGTGTATCGCCCAGGGCATTGCACCTTCCCCGACTCCGCATTTGCAATCTCCCATGCTGCAATTAGCATCACGCAGGAAGATGAAGACGTCTAGCTTTCAGCAAGTCCGACTTCATCACCTCGAAGGCCGAGAGAACTGAGAAATAATCACGCTCCCTTTTCTGCTTTTCTGCATGTAATTCACTCCGTGTCGGGTTCATGAAAGAGTCAGCACTCTCAGAGTGCCCTGTTTACCACCTCCAGAGACCCGGACGGGCGAGAGACAGGGGGGAGAAACGTGTTTTTTTTATATATATGATATTCTTTTGCTTTCACGAATGTGCTGCTGTCGCAGCGTAACTTAAATTCTGTGAAATTCCAAAGAATCAAGTCAGCATGACTAACATTAAAAGTGACAGGTGCGGATGGACTGACCCTCTCTGATACATCCATAAGCATAATACATCATTTTACATAAAAAAACAAAAGTATTTAATTGAAGTTATAGATATTATGTAAAAAAGATCCAGTTTGTCATAGTTTTTTAAAACTATTCATTTGTATGTTTTAAAATAATTAAAATTAGTTTTACATGAAATGTAATTAAAAATTGTAACACATAATATACAAGGAGAAAATTATTCAACAACTGCAAGTTGGTTATGATTTAAAACCTATAAAAATATAATATTCATAAAAAGGCAATTTTTATGAAGTTTTTATTAAATTCTATTCTGAATGATCTGAAAAATAAAGTTGTATGTACTTAATATCTGCAGTGTTTTACATCAGTAATCAGAAAGTAAACAAAAATGTAAAGGTTTCATTGACTTGAACTACAGATAGAAGGATCTCTCTCTCTCTCTCTCTCTCTCTCTCTCTCTCTCTCTCTCTTTTGTCCTTGGGTTTGGCCCAGTGCAGCTGAAGGGTGGGATTAGTATTACTCTTCCTGGCCCATTGATTCTCAGCGCTGACAGCACCCGAGAGCCCTGCAGGACAAATAAATAAATAAATAAATAAATAACCACATCATTTAAAAAAGAAAATGGACAAAGAACGTAAAATGTCTGACAGACAAGCTCAGAGCTCCAGGTTTTCTCCCCCCTGAGTTGAAACTTCTACTGATACAGTCCTGACAGGATAAAAAAAAAAAAAAAAAAAACCATCGATCCACCATTACACCGATTCCACAAATCTACGCAGAGTGAAAGTTAAAGAAAATGCCGTCCTGTCCTGTCCTGTTCCCCACCGAAACAAGTCAACCAAAAATAATAACCAAACATCTGTATTATTATATTATCAGCTAAACATTTTTATGAAGAAGTGAATTAAACTGTGTTTTAATGCTGTAAATGTTACAACCTGTTATTCTTTACATATATGAGGATTAATCAGTATAACAGCCATGGATGCTTAGATCAGGTTTATGATTGGTCAGACAAAATGTTCATTTATGGTCATTATATTATATCATATATCACAATGACGAGGTTAGAAATAGTAATGAAATGATTATGGCAAGTCTTATTTCAAGGTTACATCTATACAGTATGTACAGTAATAACGGAAAGGTTTATAAAATAGATGTGACATGGTTATAGTCATGTATATATTATGGCATGGCTATATAAGGTCATTATACGCTTATGACATGACTATGTCTGGTTATAAGACATTTTAGACATAGTTTCTATTAGGATTGTGCCATGGATGTACTGTATACAGTATGGTCATGCGTTCCTTATGAAATGACTATGTCTGGTCATATCACATATATGAAATGGTTTCCCATTTCATATACATAATGTAGCATAACCCTAGCATACTGTATGTTAATGCCAGGGTTATGCTATAGTGCGGATGCATATGATTATGCTGTGTTTATGGCATGGTTATTTTGGTTATATAATTTGTTGGTTGTATTAGACTGCTACTGTACACTTATGACACTGTTATGTTTGGTAATGTCACATCTATGCGTTGGTTATGCCATTTTTTAGTGGTGTCATGCTTATATAATGTGCTACATAATGCTGTTTATTATATTACGGGTATGACATGGTTTATGACATGGTTATTCCCTTGCCATATGCTGCATAAGGCAATGTCATGGTTACGCCTTGTTATATCCCATATATGATGTGGTTTGTGCCATGTTATGCCATCTTTGTATGATGGTTAAATTATGCTCATGTTACAGTTACAACAGCATTCTGACATTTTGGAAGTTATGTCAACATTATGTTAGTGGTTTGTCATGGTTATTAAAGTTATATCATAATTCTGCCCTATTTTTATAAGGACTAAGCTACAATTAATTACCACATAGACATGGGTTATATTATTATTATTATTATTATTATTGTTTTGGACTTATGACATGGTAATGACCATGTTATGACATGCTTATGTCATGTTTCGCTCACTTTGTCATATAAACAAGGCTCTATCAATGTCTGCGAGTCCTGTTCTGCACTGATATGTGGTTTTTAGAAACATAAACATGCTTCCATTATGCGTTGAATTATTGAATCATTCCAGAATATTCTCTAGTGATGGAAAGGGATGTGATTTATGATCGTTAATTGTGGCACTGAAAAAAAAAAAAGCACAATGGACTGCAGAAAGAAAAAGAAACAGAACATCTGGTGAAGCGATTCAGAATGGAGCCAAATTCTTGTCCTGGGAGTAAAGCTGAATCTGAACGAGCTGCACCCTGGAGATTTAAAACTATTCCACCCCGATCCCCGGGGGCCGTGACTCGGAGTGACCTCTGACCTGGCCGCGTTCGCGCTGAGCTAAAACAAGACGTTTCTGTACTTGGTACCGAACCAGCGTCAGACGCGGCATAAATCACGCGAGAGCGCGGCCTTCATGTTTGAAACATCTTTTCCGCTCAGGAGAAGCGAACGAGAAAACAATATGGTCCTCGGCTGGGACTGTCCGGGTGTTAGAGAGAAAGACAGAGAGAAGGAAGAGAGGAGGAAAGCCCACCTGCAGGACTCACCGCGCTGCCAAGGCCCACACACTGATCCCTCAGGATCCCAGAGAATGAGCTGAACTGCTTCCAGAGACGCTAATCATCTCTCTCTCTCTCTCTCTCTCTCTCTCTCTCTCTCCTCCATCTATCTCCCTCACTCCCTCAATCTAATTCTCTCATTCTCCCTTTGTTTCTGTTTTTTCTTCTTGTTTCTTTCCGGCTTTGTCTTCCTGCCTCCTCTCTGTTCTCTCTGTATCTTGAGTTCTTCTCTCCTTTGCGGAAAAATCCAGACGGAACGATTAGAGAGTTGTGATTTGATTCTGTCCGTTGACTTTCAAGACAGGAAGAGTGAAACATGTTGAAGATTTACATCAACTAAAAAGTCAAAAAGTGCAAACACTCAAATTGTACCCTTTTCCCCCATGAATAAAGTTTCTAAGCAACGTTTGGAATCAGGAGCTACAGTATTTCAGGCCACGTGTGCCATGTAAGGGACGTGTGAAGGCTATAACAGGTTAATGACATGCTTATTACTGATGATGAGCAGGAATTGTATTAAATAGGACTGAGTTATAATTTTATGCTCCAATAGCATGGTTGTATTATCCAGTTGTCCTTATGGCATTATTATAACATATATATATATATATATAACATCCATGGCATAGTCTATGAAGCTCTGGCTTCATAAGGTTATGTCATGCTTATGGCATTCTTTTGACATCTAGGGCTTGTTTTTTCAGGCTTATGCTGTTCTGATATACTAGTTATTCCATGGTCTTAGGGATAATTTTTTAAACATGTGTTTATTACACATGTATGCATGTTTATATCACATCTAAGAATTTGTTTCGTTATTAGGCCATGGCTGCATAAGGTTATGTCATGGTTATCACTGCTAGGAGCAATTTTAATATTTTAAGTGCTTTTGTCACGGTCACAATTATGCCATGGTTAAGCCGTGCTCATGACAACTTTATGCCTGGTTAGAATTTTATGATATATAGGTTATAATGCATAATGTTATGTCATGCTTATGACATTTCTTTAACTACTATAGGACATAAGACGACATAAGATGTTTTTTTTTTATCAGTGTTGTGCTATTGCCATATTGAGGCTATGCCATGGTTATATAAGGCTATGTTGTGCTTATGAAATGGATATGACTGATTATATCACTTCTATGACACTTTTATTGATAATGCATTAGCTCATGGCTGCATAAGCATATTTCATGCTTATGACATTGTTATGACAGCAATCTAAGACTTGTTTTTCTCAGCATCATGCATTGATCAATTATACCACAGTTATATAGATTATGCCATACATATGACATTATGACAGGTTATGACTCATATTGATTTAATTCTGATCAGGTTTAGGCCATAGTCATATACAGGCTGTTCCATGGTTATATAACATTACGTTATGCTCATGGCATGGCTAAGACTGGTTACAATACGTCTATGACATGTTTTTTATGCCACGGTCATATGTTAATAATGCCATGGTTGTGTAAGGTCATTCTCATGGCTTTGTTATCCCTGGTTATACAGTACTACTTGTCAGGTTTATGCCACATTTGTATCAAGTTATATCACACTTATGACATCGTTATGACTGCTTATATTACTTCTGTGACATGTTTTTTTTTTTAAACTTAGAATTATGCCATTGTCATATTTTTTTCTCTGTATCTATTTTTCTAGGGGGAAGAAAATAAAAAAGCAGTGATAAAATATGATGCAAATGGATTGGAATAAATGATTGAGCTTGTGTTCCAGAAATCACAACGGCGGTTCGCGTTCTCATTCGTCGCCTTTCTTTTCTTCGCCGCAATGTGTGAGAAGTGTTAGCAGTTTGCTGGGGGATTTCGCAGGATCCTCGGTGTCAATTAGGTCTCAGTGTGACGGGAGTCGGGAGGCTGCAGGATGATGAATGAACTCCCACCCTGAGCTGCCACACACACACACACAAACACACACACACAAACACACTGAGCTTCCCTAGAACTCTGATGTATGCATGAATATTCCATGCTTCCAACACACACACAACACACACATTCTTTTTCACAATACACACAGTTTTTATAGAATTAAAGCTATAAAACTTCCTGTAATTGAAACCACGAGTGCGATAATACCACCAAGATGTGTGGAGAACAATACACCGCTCTTATGAACACTTGAGTCCTTTCCACTTCGAGGAAAGAAAAAAGGAAAATAAAAAACACGACCCGAACCTTTGGCCCGACTCGGGTTGGGCTAATGTGTGAATCATCCGCTTTGTCTTTTCCCATAGAGCATCAAGACTCTCCTGCGTTTTTTTTTTTTTTTACAATAAAGAATAAAAATTATCATAATTAATCTCTATTTATTCTATACATTATACACCTCCAGGTCCTGTGAGTCCTAAATGAAGCGTGGAACGATCCAATACCTGCCGTCTCTCAGCGTTTGATATGGTGTATGTGTCTCGTTTTAAGGTGGCTCATACACACTTAGCTGCCTTTGCCATCAAGATCACACGCTCACACACACACACACACACACACATACACATATATATGTGATACATCGTGAAGAGATTTTGAATTTCAGCTTATAACAACGGTTCAATAAAAAAAAAAACTCTGTCATAATTGTATTACCTAAAGGTGTAACCTCCGGTAGACCCGAGGTCAGTGGAGCAGGATGCAATGTAACAGTGTTTTATCCATGAATGGGTTTTAAAAAAGTGAAATGTTGCGTTGTTGCTTATTCTAAGAACAAAGCAAAATGTAATCGTTCGGAAATTGCTAATGAGGACGTAAACACTTGAACGCAATATGCTCTTATTGATAGTGTTTTATTCCTTTTAAGATTTTTCTAACATGCTTTTAAGGAGCACAATAGATTACTGAAGATGCTTTGTCAGACACACACACACGCACACCTGTCTTAGCCATCACTGACCCGACCACCCTGCCGAGTTTATTCCTCTATTGTGTAACGACCTCCCCCTGACAGTGGAGCGCTCCACTGGGGCCGAACCTCTGCTGCCCTCCGAGCCGGTCCATTTCCTGAGTCAATGGGGGTGTTCAGGTCTCTAAACTCCCCTGGTTCCTTCAGAAATGTCTTGATTTGCCCAGTAAAATCCACACCTGCCACAAAAAAACGCAGAGTCAGGACCGCATCCAGAAAATAAGTGGTGCTTTATTTCCCCTCATCTTTTTCTTTTCTTCTGTCCTCTTAATTCACCAAATTCCTTTCTCTTGCCCTTTCTCTTTCTCCTTCTCTCCCTCGCTCAGTCTCTCCGTCTGGTTCGCTTCTATTTCACTTGGAAATAAAACATCGAGGATTGTTATTGCCCGCCACTGCAGTCAGTGTCGAAGTCAATTAAAGATGTAACAATGTGCTTTTTGTTCTGGCCAGCGCGGGAGTGTGGTTTTTACTGCGCTTATTTATTGCCTTGTAACCCCGGAATCAAATTAGTTCGTATGGAGGAAGCCGTGTGCGCCTTACCTCCATCATGATTGCTTCTCCTTGTGAAGCTGAATTAATACCAGGCCAAAGAAAATAGAGCGAGCGTGACCTCTGGTGCGAGGGTCGCCCTCGACGGCCCGACGGGTCTGCACGCGCGTTCATTACAGGTGCTAAATGCTCATAGAGTGTGAGAGCAGCTCTGCTTTTCCAGTGACTCCAAATTTAAACCCCGAGCTCTGGACGAGGCTTTATGAGGACGCCTGCAGACACGCTCATTCTTTAGCGGGACGGAGAACACGGGGAACAGCTCTCAGGCGACCAAGAACGCCTCGGAGCCAGAACTGTGCCAATAAGAACATGATAAATCACCCGAGGAACGCTAGAGAACAATGTGTTTCACAGAAACAAGCTGGAAGTCAGGTGGTAAATTTAACACTGAAGGGGTTTTCTGTCGTGACCTTGTTTATGAGCCTCATCCAGAACAAAAGAGTTATGAATATTTATCAATTATTGATCACAGCGTTAAATAAAAAAACACAAATGTCCTCAACACAAAAAACAACATGAAAGCACATAAACCGCGCGAACGCAAAAAAGCTACTGCGCCAAAAATACATGTGCATTTTTTGAGTCAAAAAAAAAATGACATGAATGACATTAACACATATTGACTTTCTGAACAAAATGAATTACTGAAACATAAATGGCTCTAATACAAATGACTTACATGAACACAAATCAATTACCTTAATGAGCATAACTACAAAAAAAAAAACTACAAAAACGACCACAAATTTCCATGACATGAACAGAAATACAAATATACAACATTAACAACCCCTACACCAATAAAATAGATAAACACAAATAACACAAATTGTTTACATGAACACAAACTGCATAGATAACACAACAGAAATAAAATACATAATTTCAAATATCCTAAATCAACATTCATATTCTGCCTTAACACAAATAAAACTACGCAAAATCCAAGAACAAAAACATACAGTACAAATAATGAACCAACTACATAAATGCAAACAACAAATAAACTACGTGAACAAAAATTTTCGAAATTTATTACAATAAATTGCAAGAACACAAACATGAGTGCATATACAGTAAATAACGCAAATGAACTACATAAATGCAAGCAAACAACAAAAACACAAAATAAACAACTTTAACGTAAAGTTTGCTGAACAAAGCGCATTAACACAAAAAAATGTTTTAGACAAAAATGCAAAATAACTACAAAAACAAGCAAATTACATAATACAAGTGTTTCATCAGAACGTTTTTTTTTAAAGCACAAAAACAAACACAAATATAAATTACACGAGTGCAAACAAACTTCGACACCCAAAGCACAGTAGTACTATATGTTTTAATTATTTTAATAATGTACATATATATTTTTATTTTCAGGCAGTAAATTTAAATTTTACATTTGTTTTTTATTTATTTATTTATTTATTTTAAGGATCCTCATTCAGCTTTTCATCAGCTGTCTAAACTGAAACCAGCCTGTTCATAAGATTGGAACGAGAATCGTCTCCGTCCCTCTTACAGCCCAGAACAGCCACCGCACGGAGACAGTGTTGGGGTTTTAACATTTCTGACAGTTTTTAAACAGTTCCTTTTTTTTCATTGAAATCTGGAGCATGTGTGGGAAGCGTTAACCCAGCCTTAAACAATGAGGAACGACCTTAAGGTCCGAGTCTGCAAACAAAGAAGGTTTTAATGGTGCACACGCTCGCTCGCTAGCGCAGGAAGGTTGCGACAGGTTTAGTATTCCATTACGCTGTGATTGAGTGTTGACATTTCTGAGGCTGTATGAGAGGAAATTCATTAGACGGGCGAGCGCTTTTGGGCGATTACGGTCCAGGTTCTGGGTTACGAGGTTCGCTGTAGTGCAGATCGTTAAGTGAAATCGGTCCTCGATTTTGCAGCGATGGTAAAGTGATCGCGAGCGTAATTCGGTCAGGGACGAACGGCAGAACAATCAGATGAAGTGTTTTGACATGACTTGCTTAAGTTTCCACGTTCTCAACAGAACTTAAGAAATAACAACGTCTTAAATAACGCTATGTTACACACGAACCCAACTGTAGGTTTTTCTATATTTATAAGGACGTTGGATTGATTTAATAATTAATATAGCTGATTAGAACTTAACTTCAGTGACCAGAAGAAAATAGTGTAGAATATTTGTGATTTAGCAATAGATTAGTGCTAGTGTGTGTGTGCTGTGTTACGATACTAGCGTTCTGCTTGCACCATAGACTCAATAAGGACTGGACAAACCCTCCAGACCTTTGAGAGCTCTGGTCATCATCATATTGGGAATGACGGTGTGATGGTGACCCTTGTGGTCATTCAAGGAACTGAACATTTTGTCATTTCTGTGTTGGATTAATTTTTGACCCTTGACCTGCATTATTGCCAGTGTTGGGGGGCGTTACATTTTAAAGTAACTAATTACATTACAAAATTACTGTCTTTAAAAAGTAATCAGTTACATTACAGCGTTACGTTCTAATAAAAGTAACTAGTACTTTTCCACTGCAGAAAATGAAAACTCATGAGATTCCTCATGACTGTTGTTTAAGTCAAGACCTTTATAATTACTCTACCATCATCACTCAGCCAAGTTTGCCCCATAATCCGTTAATACTAATACTACTAATACCCCTATCTCACCTATGCGGTTTCGCGCGGTGGCCATTAGTACGGTTCATCATGATTGACCACGAGTTTTGGCGCTGTGATTGTTTCCATCTTTCCGCGCATCGGTCCTCGCATGGTCAAACCGCATAGGTGAGATAGGGGTATAACAGCAGGAATAACAGACGGTGGGCGGGTTATTGGGGGCGGGGCTTGTAGGACGACTTTCACACACACATACTAACGGATTGGGAATGACTGCTGTCTGGCTCACGGATTACATAAACTGTCTGAATAACGGATTACATTTTTGAAAAAATAACTAAATAACTGAGCACTTAAATGGCGGACCTAACGCGTTCGATTACTCGTTACATCAAAAAAGTAATTCAAGTACTCGAACGCGTTACTATGTAATGCGTTACACCCAACACTGATTAGTGCCTTAGCATTAACATTTTTTGTTTGTACTAGAATGTGTGGAAATGTGTTGTCTTGAAGACTTTTGTCTGGAATTTGCATACTAGTTAGTAAATTAACATGCTGCTAGTAATGTGTAAGATTTCTAAGACTGTTAGCGTGGCATGTTTTTACTCACTTTTAATATATATTATTTTAAAAAATGCAAATATATATCCATAATCAAGAATAATTATATAACTTTATGTTTCCCTGTATTGGTTAGCTACTGTAGCTTAGCATGGAAAACTAAGTAATCCAACTAGTGACATTTTTGCAATGATATCTTTTAATTACGCTCACCCTGCGATCCCTGGCCAGAGGAAGGATGGATGAATGAATGAATATATTACACATCCTTCCATCCACACATGTAAATTTAAGCAGGGGCGTATGTACGCTGCGTAACGAACATATGCAAATGAATGCACGCCATTAGCATACACCTGATTTGCGAAAGGGCGAAAGTTCCTAAACAGAGTGTAAAGGTGATATAAACAACCTGCGGTGATCAATGTTTCTCTTCAGCCCAGGCATATTAGCTCAGGTTCTCCCTTTCTCGCTCTGTTTTGCTTTAATGGATAGAAACTTATCTTGCCTTTGCTAATTGTTTATTTATTAACCCTGTTTCCCCTGATATTCAAGCAGAAGAGAAATGCTTTAGCTTTGTGTGTGTGTGAGAGAGAGAGAGAGAGAGAGAGAGAGAGGTGTGTGTGTGTGTGGGGGGGGGGGTTTAAGACATCGTAGAGATAGTTCTGAACACGTTTTCCTGCTGAGGCTTTGCGGCTAATCGCAACGGAGCCTATTAGCGCCTGACATTTTTATCCACGAGCCGAGGGCTAACGGCCGCCGCCCGCCTCAGCCCCAGGCACCTCGGGACTCACCTGAAATAAATCCGATACCTGAGCCGCGGCAATCGATTTCACGTCAGCCGCAGAAGTTTTCAGGACGTGCCGGGGGGTTTGGGTTTGGGAGGGGTTGAGGGGGACGGGCGGGGGTTCGGGAGCGTGGAGAGAAAGATTGAGAGGATGAGGGAGGAAGAGAAATCTTTGAGAAGGAGTGAGAGAAATCTTAATTAGGTAAGTAGTGATGGTGATGCGAGGATTTAGAGATGGAGGATGGGAGGATCTAGTGAAAGTGGAAATAAAATGTAGATGCAAAGGAGCTGAGAGTTGAGTCCTGGAATCTGATTGGTCGGGAAGGTGCCGCATATTTTTCGGGCATTATTGTTACAATGTCAACAGGTTACACAAGGAATCGTAACTGTCGATCCGGTCAAGGTTTCTGTAAGGACATTTTTAAGTAGTCTCTAGTGTCAGTGCTTTGTAATCACAGGGACATCTTTAAGGTTTGACTTACACAGTGTTTTATTCTTAAGATTTGAAGTCGAGTCATTAAGTTCATGCTTTATTCATCACATACTATGTACATTACTGCATAGTAAAATTCTTTATTATTTGCATATACCAATTTTATTTATTTATTTTTTGGCGGGAAGGGGTCTGAGCTGAGGGTCAGTTACGGCACCCCAGGAGCATACATGGGCAAGGGTCTTGTTCAAGGGCCTGACAGCAGCAACTCTTCGTGCTAGGGCTTGAACCTCTTATAGGTCCCATATTTTAGGATTTCTTGAAATACTAAAATACTATTCCTTAAAACGAAAAGTTTTTCTTAAGGCTCCTGTTCTGTATGTAAAATGAGCTACTTCAACCATTGCAACAAGAACCTGGGGGGAGGGGCTTTTTTATATGATGTCACAAAAGTCAATATAAAAATGGAAAAAGAACAAAAACATGGGAATTCTTATGTTTGAACCCCTACCACCCCACCCAACCCCCCCCCCACACACACACACACACTCAAAGCCGACATGAATATCTAGAAATGACTACAAAGTGAATTTAGCATAATAGGTGCCACTTAAACATATCACACAAATTAAAGCAACGTGTTTGACTCAACAGTTTGCTCGTATTTATGTAATTCTAATATTTCAGTTTACATGTGAAAAACGCTGATGATGCTTAAATCGTGTGAAATCAGTTAAAAGATGGAGCGAGACGGAGGAAATGAGGAAAACGAGCCAACATTGAGCTCCGAGCTGAGAGATTACTGACTGACAGCTTGAGACTTTGGGTGAAGACACAGAAGAGTGATGAAAGCTGCTTGGTTCCACAAGTCTGTGTGTATGTGTGTGAGTGTGTGTGAGGAAGTGTTAAAAAAAAAAAAAGCCCAAGGCGAGCTGAACTCAGACTACGTGACCACCTGCAGAACTAAATAGGCCAATTAGAGTAGCGGAGTATTTTCTTAGCAGGTAATGTTTAATAATGAGTTCAGCAGTGCAAAGCTGTCGAGAGCATGCGCACACACACACACACACACACACACACACACACATACTCTGTGCTCCATGTGTGGCCATGAGAAGTGACTATCATTTGATGAGAAAGAGAGATCAGATGTAACACACACTCGCACTGTACTTGATTTGTGTCTGGCAGATGTATTTTAAATTCCTTTAAAACCTTCAAAAAAATCACTGAAATATTTGTTTATTTAGTTTTTTTTTTATTGCTTTTAAATAACGATGGGTGTGATTAATAATCAAGACATGGAATACTTGTTTAGACAGAGACTTAACTTTCTATTCTGTACCCCCCCCCCTTTTTTCTTCCAAAAAATGTGGAATTGATACAGTTAATCCAATAATATTTAATATATAACATTTAAACTTAGCTTTATTTTGCATTATTAGTAAGTGCGAATCCAAAAGTTTCTCTCATTTTTCCCACAGGTTGTGTTTTCCATATTACACTTGGTTTGTTGATTGCACTAATGATGGTGAGCAAACCACATGGAACACAAAGGGTTCTTCAGGGATTCATTGAGGATGTATTGGATATTTAAGGCTTGATAAATAGAATGTTGTAGATTTCAGTAGGTGGTGTTGATTTGCTTAAAGGATGTCCTATGGTCATTGCAGGACTTCACAAATGCCAAATAATACTTTAATGCATGTAATACAATTAATATAATGAATAAAGTATGAACTATACACAATACTAACCTTGTATTCAACCTACACCCATGGCTACCTGTTACATGTACTAAAATGTAAGATGTGTTTTGTACATAATAATTTCATGTTTCCAAGATAAACATGAATAAATTATGTTGTATTTGCATGAAATTCAACAACTTAACATTTACTAGATTCAATCATGTTGAGATAAACCAAGGAGATCGTGTCACTATGAAAACCGGAAATATCAGAGCAAACATCGCAAGAAGACATCGCGAGAAGAGAACACAGTGTGTTGAGAAGACAAACGTTTGGCGGGCTTGTGGAAAAGGTAAGCAGGAATTAATTCCCATTTTTCTAAATAGAAACGAAATACTGAACATAAATGTCACCTGTTGTTTAGCGATGTTTAGTCACGTTATTTTAGTTTAATCTATTTCTTATATATTTAATCACACACGTTATATGCGCGTGCTTAATCTGCGGTTCGGTTCTGCTTTCGGTCTGTTCTCATGAGATGTGAAGCGAAAGGAACAAAGTATAAATATTGTTCATTTGCTAATTTAAATATCATGAATTTTAATTGAATATCTGTCTCTGTATTTTTTCACAGCAGTTTGTGACTGAAAGTGTGTCTGCATCTGACTTCAGGAGTTTCCTGACCAACCGGATCTAACGGTCATATTTAAAAATCATAATGTTATACAGTTATAAAGTACAAAACGTTTCTGTTGGTGATTAATTTTATATAAAATACTTATTTGTGGTGTTTTATGTTTTGTACATCTTGTCAAATTGAGACCTCATTTGTAAGTTGCTGCTGGTGTAAAACAGGGTTTTTATTAAATATTAAATAAAAATCTCTGTTTTATCCAGTTTGTCTTCTGCTTCCTTCCTTCACAGAATTCTGTTTGACCAGGGCTGGAAATTTAAATTTACTTGAGTTGGATCAACTTAATTTACAACTGAAAAATTTGTTGTACCAACCCTATTCATTTATGTTAACAGTATTAAATTATGTTGGACGCAGCTGTAGTAAATAAGTTAAATGAACCTTATAAGAGCCATATCGCAGTTGTTATGAATTTGTTGTTGTGTTTATTTTATTTTATTAATTTCATTGCATTTTATTGAACTTTAAAGTTATCAGTTATTTCGTTAGCATTAGGCTATTGTTTAAGCATCCATTTATGACAACCGTGTGAAATATCTGTGATGTCATTCCACTGTTACACGTAGTTGCATGTCTATGTCACTGTAAAAAGTTCAGTTAAGATACGGAAGTTGTGGAGAACACAAGCTTTTGAACGTAATCTACAAGATGCAGCAAATAACTTGTTGTAACCTGGATTTACACAAGACAACTGTACAAATGTTGAATCTTTGATGCTGGAAAAATAAAATAAGAGACAAAAAGATCATCGGACTTCTGTTGTGAGTGAAAAAATTGCTTAACGCTGAAAGAAAGCCATTAAATCAGGTGGAAATTCTTTCCATAATTTAATTATGTTCATACAATGGGTTTTTTTTTTAGTGTATTTTATCTGAATGGCAAATTAAGCAGCTGCATAACCCAACTCTGAATACCAGCTACTGTAGTACCTAGTAAAACTTTTTTTAAAAAGTTGCATTGCTTCATGACACATCCATCACTCTTCAACAGGTTCAGGCTGGACCTTTTTTCCATCGCTCCAGACTTCAGTCTTTATGCTCCCTATAGCAAACTCAAGCCTTTTTTCCTGACGAGTCTCACTAACGAATCTCACTATCTAAGCAGTTTTCTAATAGACTCAGAGCTGATTAGTCCCAGTCCTGTGAGTTCTCATCACATCGTGTGTATGGAAATGCTCTTACTTTTATTATTAAGCATTGCTATTTTTAATAATTGTTGATACAATTTTACCAAGTATTTACTCTGATTTCCATTCATGATTTTTTTCCCATTACATTTCTTCCACAAAGTTGACAGTTCAGCACTATCCTTCCAAGTTTTGATGTGTTCTTAACCATGAAGGGTTCCTAACCCAGCTCAAGTAATTTCAAATCTCCTTAGTTGTTTTCTTATATACAGCCAGGCAGAGTATTATTGGCATAATGTTTAGACAATGTTGGACAAAAGAAATGTTAAACTAATAAATATAATGAAAACCTGAAAACCACTTTTATACTGTTAAGAACACAGATAAGGTAAAATTACCATCATGCTTAGTAGAGCGTTACTTTAGGAAACTAACAAACTAACTCACATCTTCTTAACTTGGTGCAACACAAGCAGACATCACCAAACTGGTCTAGTCTAGGACTGGAAAGTTAAGAGTGACAATGGCAAGATAAAACATAGATGTTCAATAGCTTCATTAAAAAGTCTTACAGAAAATGCTGCCATTACTGATGGTACATTATTATATTACATTATTACATTACATACATTATTATTGATATATTATTGATGGTATATCAGGAGTACACACGATAAGGTGTCAGACTATTGAAAAATATTTGAATAACTCTGGATGCGCAAGGAGGCCGTATCGTAGGCCAATTGTCAACATCGTCTGGATTTTACATTTTTGGTACTGATGGACGCACAAATTTTTGTATGAAATCAAAGATAATATATTTAACAGAAATATTTTTTGTAAGAAATCTATAGGTGCAACGAGTATATTCAGTAGCAGAAAAGTACTAATTTATACAGACCGAGTTCCTTTTTGAGTTCCTCACAAGGTGATCGCGAAGAGTTTTTCCTCACCACTGTCACATCTGGATTGTTCATTAGAGATCTAAATCTGGATCTGGATTCCTTGAAAGCTGCTTTGTCACAATGACAACGTTTAATTGAATTAAATAGGCAAGCACTCTGCGCGGTGTAAGGTTCTACTCAGAAACAGAAAGGGTTCCTCCAAAGGTACAATTAAAGAACCAAAGATAATATATGCCTGTTTTAATTATTCAAACTATGCAAAAGCCTTTCCCATTCTTGCAGCTCCCTCTCCATGGTAGGTGTGTATAAACAGGTGGGAATGGAAATAAACCAGTGGTGGAAACGGCACAGGCGGTCGTTAGACAAACTGAGCCGAGCAAATAACTGCCTCGGGTTTACCGCGGGAGGATTGCAGTGCTTTTGTAATCTCGCCCTGCTTTCAAACACCGTCATTTCTCTTTAAAACTTCTTGAACATGGAGCGCAATTAGCTAAGCACTGAGGGGGAAAAAAACGCTAATACAAGGACCGACTAGCCCGCGCACACCACTGATCTCTTTTCAGCGAAATGATGTCATGTTCCGTTGTGCTGTTTGAAGAGGTGTGTATTTACGAGGGGTCGAACGTTGTAATGGCGGCGGCGGTCCAGCAAGCGAATTTAATACCGTGTCTCAAACCCAGAACGGCGTTTAAAGCTGCTAATTTATGTGCATGTGCCCCAGGTTTGTGAGCGGAAACGTAAAAGAGGAAAAAATATATAAAGATTTATAGCTGACTAAAGATGAAGGAATATGTAGAAATCCACAGGACCCAATGTTAGTCCATCTTAATAACGTACAGTAATTTAAGCAGCAGATGCTTAAAAATATCAGGAATGGATTGCTTCCTGTTTTTTTTTTTCTCTTTGAAATAAGAATATGTCCTACGAATGGAGAAAATTGGAGAATTACGCTGCCTAGAAAAAATATATCTTGGATTAAGGTAGTTGCAAGAAAACAGCCGAGAAGTCCAGTTTATTCTACCGATAAACAAACATTTGTAATGCAAGAATTATCTATTTATTGTGCCCTTTTCTTAGAAATACGGCACAGTGGCATAGTGGTTAACACTGTGGCCTCGCACCTCTGGCACTCCCTGTGTTTAGTAGGTTTACTCCATGTACTCTGGATTCCTAATTTGCTTTTCCAAGTTGCCCTGAGAGTGTATACTTGTATCCTGTGATTGATTGGCACTCCATGCAGGGTGTACCCCGCCTAGTTCCCCTTGGAATAGATTCCAGGCTTCCTGTGAACCTGTACAGAATATGCGGTATGGAGAATTACTTGTATTCTAAGTATAAATTAGAAGTACTTCAAAATCATTCTGTAGAATTGGCTAATTAAAGGCTCTTGGCTTTAAAAAAAAAATTTTTTTTAAACCTCTTCTGAAGAGGAAACACTCTTGTAGGGTTGGATGTACAACATTTAAAGGTCTCTCCCAGAGGTACAATCAAAGAAGTTGTACATTTTTTTCAACGGGCTTTTAATGGATAATTCAATGAGTAAATTAAGGGTTTTATATTTTAAAAAGATTTCTACCGAGAAGCCCATTTGGGTTGGAAACGCTCTAGGGTTCAACATACAGTAGACTTCCTCAGATGGTCATTCAAGGGGTGATTGGATAAATACTTTTTTTTAATGATTCTCCAAAGACCTTTCTGATCGAAAATCAGTTAGAGTGTAAAAAGAAGTTTCCACCAGACAAGCTGTAATCATTCTTTAATGGCTAAGAGATAATAAAGTGTTCCTATTTAAAAAACAAACAAACATTTGTAATGCTTCATTAGGACAACCAAAGATTCAATTCAGTGGTTCACTGGATAAGTAAAGCTTCTTCCTTCTATTTCAGATCCTTTCTGATTGGCACATACTGTATTCTGCTGTAGAACCTGAAGAGGAACATCCAAAAAGAGCTGTAGAGAATCTCTAAAGTTAAAGAGAACAATTAACGGTGCTTTTCCTCCAAAAAACAGTAGATTTTTGAAACCCTTTCTGTTCAGTAAACACTCTTTCATAGGGTTTCTTGTACAACTTTCAAGGGCTCCTCCCTTAGGGACAATCAAAGAAGTTGTAAGCATTCTCCAAGGGTCCTTTAAAGGTTAAGTGGATAATGAAAGGTCTTATCTTCCCAAAGAAAAGGTTTCTACAGAGAAACCTACCGTATATAGATTGAAAAAATTCAAAGTTAGGATTTAACATAGAACATTTAAGAGTTCCTTAAATGGACAACCAACGACCCTTTAAGGCTCACTCAAGGGTTCACTGGAAAGACACTTTCCAAAAATGATTCTTGAAACCCTTTTTGATTGGAAAACCCTCTGTTATTGGGTTCTATGTAGAGCATATAAAGGTTCCCCCGGGGACAGGCAGCCAGAAAAACTTTAAGTATTCTTAAAGGGTCCTTGAACGTTTAAGAGGATAATAAAGTGCTCGTATCTTCCAGGAGGATCAGGGTTTTTTATATAACAAACTTTTAACGCTTTCTAAGAATGACAAGCAAAGAACTCTTAAGGGTGATTCAGTGATTTACTGGATGAATAAAGGTTCTTACCTTCTTCTCAAATTTTTTCTGATTACGAAAAGATATGCTGTAGAACTTTGACGTGTTCTACTATCAGAGGAACAACCAAAGACACTTCAAGCAGCTTTAACACCTATTTAGATATTTCTTTTTATGTCTCTATTGTTTCAGTGGTAATTCCAACAGGGGACAAGCATTCTGGGCAAATTGTCCCCCTGTAGTGATGTTGTGATAATCCCGCACACCTCTAAGGACTTACCTACCAAACTTCACTCCAGTATCTTAAGGAAAATGTCCATCCTGTGTTAAACCCTTATTATAACTGTCATGTTTCTGACCAGAGGAAGTGGTGATGGTCCACCGACAGGCCTGGAGGAGGAATTATCTCAAGCATGGTTTGGAGGGGGGGGGGTCGTAAATCAGCGTGCACACCCAGCTCTGCCCAGTGGTATCTGTCAGGCTCCAATTTACTGCAATTCACTGCTCAAGCATCCATACATAAGGGTACCAGGCGAGGGCCAAAGAATTTATGAAAGGAAATAGCTCTACATTCACTCGTCTGTTTTATGGTATTTTCCAGGGAAAGTGTCACGTTCCATTCGCTCGCTGGGAATCGGGCTGGTAGGAAAGCGATGACAACATCTGGATGTGATTTTCAGGGTGAAATATGAAATGCAAAGCGTTGCAGAAGCGCCCAGGATGATGGATGGAGATTACAGATCTGAGTGACAAAATTACTTGCGGTTCATTTTAGAGAGGCTTCTGACGAGGATGAATTTAAGATCGTTACACGCCTGGATACGTAGTGTGACAAAATGTAACACAGCAACTAATCACAGGGCAGTTTGACATTTTTAAAGACTTTAAATTCAGGCTAATTGATAATACAAGCACTGAGCACAATATTTACGAACAGTTGTTATTAATTAATAGCTTATCTACTCGTTAATTACTCATTAACTACTGCTCATTACAACTATAGTAAACTTTTAATATATATAAGTGAATTAATAACCAGTTACTAAGCTAATGATAGTGTGGATATGATAGTGTGCTAAAATATTTAGTTTATAGTAATAATAACAAAAGTTCCTACTTTTTTAACAATTATTATTATATTTATATAAAGAATTTAGGTAGATATTTCATTTATTTCTTTTATGGCATTTTTAAAGATTAAAGACGCTATAAGAACAAAAACATGCCACATGAAGTGCTGAAAAATGACAATAAAATAGAATAAACAACATATTAGATACTTTATATATTTTCATGGCGGCGCGGTGGTGTAGTGGTTAGCACTGTCACCTTGCACCTCCAGGGTCCGGGTTCGATTCCCGGTCAGGCTCGATTCCCGTCTCTGTGTGCATGGAGTTTGCATGTTCTCCCCGTGCTTAGTGGGTTTCCTCCGGGTACTCCGGTTTCCTCCCACAGTCCAAAGATATGCAGGTTAGGCTAATTGGCGTTCCTAAATTGACCATAGTGTGTGATTGGGTGTGTGAATGTGTGTGTGTGTGTGTGTGCTCTGCGATGGATTGGCACGCTGTCCAGGGTGTACCCTGCCTCGTGCCCAGAGTCTCCTGGGATAGGCTCCAGGCCCCCCGTGACCCTAAATACAGGATAAAGTGGTATAGAAGATGAATGAATGAATGAATATATTTTCATACATCAAATATATATATTTATATATTTTTTGCATGTTTATTTAAACATTTACTCAAGTATAAAGTAAATTATAAATTATCATCTATATAAAATTGACCATGATGCACGCTGTTATATTCTTTAGAATAGTTTAAAGGGATATTTAAGGGAAAAAAGAACATACATATACTTACACACATATACACACACAGTGCACATCTGTGCGTATACACATAAACCTCTGATCCTTTTCTGTACTTCCTGCTTCATCAAACAACTTTTTGCTGGTTATTAGTTTTCGTTTGGGTACATCGTCAAGCAGTAACTGTAATTTTTATCAAATGTACTCATAGTAAGGGGCAGTAATGTAAATATTCCACACTTTTACAGCAGAGGAAGGAAGAAAGGGATGCAATCAAGGATGCAAGAAAGAAAAATGGCGGCTTCACAATAAAAGGATGCAATTAGCGACGTTAAATGAGCACAGGTCCGACGAGTAAATAAACAGCTAGAGTGACAATGGGCATTTATCTGCCGTTTCTCTCTTTTAACTCTTCTGCACGCCGCCTGCCTTTGTGTGGGGCTCGGAGTCGAGGCAGCGGGCGGG
>CM060121.1:3349975-3444975 GCA_030522415.1 Channallabes apus
CCAGGGTCCGGGTTCGATTCCCCGGCCAGGCTCGATTCCCGTCTCTGTGTGCATGGAGTTTGCATGTTCTCCCCGTGCTTGGTGGGTTTCCTCCGGGTACTCCGGTTTCCTCCCACAGTCCAAAGATATGCAGGTTAGGCTAATTGGCGTTCCTAAATTGCCCGTAGTGTGTGATTGGGTGTGTGAGTGTGTGTGTGTGTGTGTGTGTGTGCTCTGCGATGGATTGGCACCCTGTCCAGGGTGTACCCCGCCTAGTGCCCGAAGTCTCCTGGGATAGGCTCCAGGTCCCCCGCGACCCTGAACACAGGATTAAGCGGTATAGAAAATGAATGAAGAAAAAAAAATTTTAAAGGCACATGTTTAAGGTATCATTAATATTCTAATGTTAAATCAAATTTAATAAAAACATTGATGATAAAAACATTAGTAAAGAAAAATTCTAATTTTGTAAAATTAAAAAAATATTTTATATATCAAATATCAATATCAAATATATTGTATATAAGTAACAAGACACATGATTGTGAAAAGTGGGTGGAGCTTAAAGTCATTAAAATGGCTATGTTTAAGAAAATGTCTTGTTTATAATATTAACATTTAAAAGAACATTTTGCTGCTTTTATTACTACAGTTTAAATGAGAATATATTGTAGATGCTGTTTAGACAAACATTACTGAGCAAAATATTTGTTTTAAAAATAGAATCAATAAACACCTTTTTTCACCGTTTACACATTCTTATTAACTAATGAAATTATTACAATATGTTACAAAAATGAATTAGGGATGGAAGCACTACTAGTTTACTTTCATGTGGAAAACTAACATTTATTTGCAATAAAAATGATAGTAATGGTGACATTTGATTTTAGTATTTTAGTAGTACTCACAAATTAACTACTACACCCGATGTTATAAGATGTTATAAAGATTTCTTACATAAAATGTTTTTTGTTAATACTTTGCATAAATATAAGGAATATAAGCAACACTCAGAACAATGTGTATGATGTGTTCTTAACTGAGTATAAAAAAGACAGTTCCTAAAAAATAAAATAAAATAAAATGCATTTTTTTTGTATTGTGTGATGATATAATGCACTATGTACCTATAACACAATATGTTAACCGTTCAAAATGCATAATAAATACGACTACATAGTGGAAATGCTTTTCCTAAATCATTATAATGATGTGTGTAATGTCTTATAAATTCATTATAACATGACATTAAGGTGTGTAGCGCTCATCGAAATATGACCTTTGCAGAATTTTTTTAAAAATTATTTAATTAACTTAAAATAAATTGTTTGCATTAAAAGACAAATTGTAAGACTTTTAATACCTCGCCGTAGGGAGTGTGTGCAACCCGCAGAGGGTGTGTATGTGTGTGTTTGTTTGTTTAAACTTTCCTGGCATTTTGTCTCCATCAGATGGCCTTGTTCAGCTCTATAGCCCCTATTCGGCTCTTTAGCATCAAATGGAAATGCGATTTACAAAATGAGCGTAAGCTCTGAGCTCTAAGCTAAAGCAGCAGGTAACATCCCCATTCCGCTAAATCCCTCACCATGCCTGGAAACTGCTTACCCAGAGCCAAGTGCATCATGGGTGAGCGGAGAAGGAGATGTTTAGAAATACCTGATGAGCTCTTTTTACAGTGGAGAAGTGTGTGTGTGTGTGTGGGGGGGGGGGGCGTGGGGCGTGAATGCAGGTCCACTTCTACTCAGGAGGGAAAACTGAGAGGGAAAGTTGCACAGCTGGTTTTGTGGTGTGAACTGACCGAGGTCAGCACAGTAAAATCCCCCCTTCACACACACACACACACACACACAAACACACACACACTGTACATCGAAATGTTGTGACAGAAAAATAGAACCTACCATGATACCGTAAAAAAAAAAAAAAAAAAAGAAACATAAGATGTGAAGTGTTTATATTTAGTTTGTCTTTTGTTTTTATTCTACAGGGGTCGTTCAAGTCAAACCAGGATGTCCACTGCATTCATTCCCCTGACTATTTAACAACAAGTGCGTCTGTCTGTGTGAACTGTGTACACATGATCATTCAGAACTCAGCTGGGAGTTATTGCCACGTCCCCGTACAGTCTGACTGAGATTCCAGCCATTTCTAGGCCATTAAAGGGGTTCCTGGGAGGGCAGTATTTCAGACGTGAAGCAGGCAGTCCGATCAAGAATCTGAACTTTAATTATCAACATTCTACCTTGATGGTATTCAAGCACTAGTAATACACTGGGATAAGTGCATTAGTGTAGCAGGGGATTATTTTAGTTTTTATTAATTTCTTTTAATAATTAATTTAATAGAATTTTTTTCTTGGAATATTTTATTTAAAACATGAAATTGTAATGACAAAAAAAGTACAGTAAAATACATAGGATGAATAAAAAAATAAATTAAAAAAAGGGAAAAAGCAGTGACTTTTAGGATTTCTTACATTTATTATTATTATTATTATTATTATTATTATTATTATTAATATTGTCAATTTAATCCCTACTCAAAATTAAAAGTTGTTAACAGGTGCTCCATGATCCCCTGAGAATGTTTTTATGTGTAATTTGTTTTTAACAATATGTACTATTTAATGTATACATTTTATAAAATGGAATGTAAACATAACAAAGAATATAATCTACTTATTCAGAAAAATTAAATCTAATTATTAAATTATTATATCAAACTAAAAGAATCAATTCAAACAGGAACATCTCTTACATCTCTGACACAACCTCCAGTTTCATTAAAATAAAAGCATACACACACACCTACACACACACACACACACACACACACAGAATTAGGTTGACTACATCTGCAGTGGAACAATTAGTGCTGTATTTCCTTGGCTGGAATCTTTCCGAGCCCCGTTTGCTCCTCGAGGTAACACAGCACATTAAACACAAGGAAACGCTGATCAAGTGCCCGTTGGGTCAGAACCAGACCGAGATGGCCCGTTTTCTCCCACATGCCCTATTAAACAGTCAGGAGGCGAGCGTTTCGGGCACCAAGGGGAAAACGGATCGCGGCCTCTTTTCGGATCATAAATTACAGGTTTTAAACAACAGGGAGTCGAGGAAGACCTTCATAAGCAGCATGAGGAGCGCGCTCTTGTAAAGAAATTAACCTCAGCTTCGCACTAGCGCATGACAGCGAACGAGCGAGCGAGGGAGAAAGAGTAGGAGGGAAGGAGCAACATCCAGGGGTACCTTTAAAACATCGACCTTTCAATCTAAAACTGTTCAGATTACAGAAACAGATTTTATATTTGTGTTTTTACGACCTGTCATGTTGGCCTAGGAATATATTCTGTGCATTTGTTATTCATTTTTAGGCTTTGCTCAAACTCTGGAGTTACTATAATTACTTCTTACATGATAAAGCAACCATCAATTTCTCAGATTTTATTTAATTGCATTTATTAAACCTTAAAGGGAAGATACACAGTGGATTCCTTGGATATCAATATTTCTGAATACTATGTGAAACTCATCCATGTTGCATCCAATATATACTTTTTAATAAACTCCTGATTTGATATTTTTTTGTTTATATTGAACAGTCACATAAAAATGTAATTAAATCACTACAGTAAAATATTTATTTGGTTTAGCATTCATCAAGTATTGGGTTTCCATTTTGCTTTTTTTTTTTTACAATACGAATCTAGTATTTTAGCATAGTTACCCATAATACGCAAAAGGACACCTGGGGACATGCTGTCATAGGAAAACAATCAACAACATTAACAATCCTGATTGATTTTTTATATATTTTTTTATTTTTTATTTTTTGATTTCATTATTAACACTATTTATTCATCTACAATTACATTTATTGTTTAGTGATTTATTTTCTACATTCTACAACAATACTGTGGATTTCAAAACTATAAAATAACACATATGGAATTAGGTAATTACTTAACAACAAGAAAAACAGCAGTTAGTTGTTATTGTAAGACACAGAGGTCGGCCTTTCTGTAATAGTTCCTGCAAGAACAGTATTGTGTCAAGTGCATCCGCAAAATCCGTCAAGCACCATAATGAAACTGTCTCTCATGAAGGCCGTCCCAGGAGGACGAGACCAAAACCTACCTCTGCTGCAGACGAGAAGTTCATTTAGAGTTATCAGCCTGAAAAATGACCAATTAACAGCAGCTCAGATTAGAGGCGTTATGAAGTCTTTACAGAGCAGAAGTAGCAGAAACATCTCAATATCAACTGTTCAAAGGAGATTCATGCATTTTTTGGACCCCAAAATTACCCCAAGAGCGCAGAGACGACTCATCCGAGAGGCCACAAAAGACCCCAGGACAACATCTAAAGAACTGCAGGCCTCACTTGCCTCAATTAAGGTCAGTGTTCACGACTCCACCATAAGAAAGAGACTGGGCAAAAGCGGCCTGCATGGCAGATTTCCAAGGCGCAAACCACTTTTAAGCAAAAAGAACATTAAGGCTCGTCTCAATTTTGCTAAAAAACTTCTCAATGATTGCCAAGACTTTTGGGAAAATACCTTGTGGACCGACGAGACAAAAGTTGAACTTTTTGGAAGGTGCGTGTCTCGTTACATCTGGCGTAAAAGTAACACAGCATTTCAGAAAAAGAACATCATACCAACAGTAAAATATGGTGGTGGTAGTGTGATGGTCTGGGGTTGTTTTGCTGCTTCAGGACCTGGAAGGCTTGCTGTGATAGATGGAACCATGAATTCTACTGTCTACCAAAAAATCCTGAAGGAGAATGTCCGGCCATCTGTTCGTCAACTCAAGCTGAAACGATCTTGGGTGCTGCAGCAGGACAACGACCCAAAACACACCAGCAAATCCACCTCTGAATGGCTGAAGAAAAACAAAATGAAGACTTTGGAGTGTCCTAGTCAAAGTCCTGACCTGAATCCTATTGAGATGTTGTGGCATGACCTTAAAAAGGCGGTTCATGCTAGAAAACCCTCAAATAAAGCTGAATTACAACAATTCTGCAAAGATGAGTGGGCCAAAATTCCTCCAGAGCGCTGTAAAAGACTCGTTGCAAGTTATCGCAAACGCTTGATTGCAGTTAGTGCTGCTAAGGGTGGCCCAACCAGTTATTAGGTTCAGGGGGCAATTACTTTTTCACACAGGGCCATGTGTAGGTTTGGAATTTCATGTAGGTTTTTTTCTCCCTAAATAATAAAACCCCTCATTTAAAAACTGCATTTTGTGTTTACTTGTGTTATCTTTGACTAATAGTTAAATGTGTTTGATGATCAGAAACATTTTGTGTGACAAACATGCAAAAGAATAAGAAATCAGGAGGGGGCAAATAGTTTTTCACACCACTGTATGTTTATATATACTGTTCAGTATATTAAGGTCAGTATATTTTATATATATATATATATATATATATATATATATATATATATATATATATATATATATATATATATATATATCCGTGGTCTATTGTCAAGAGGAAGATGAGAAACACCCAAATTACCGACCAATACAGACGAGCTGAAGGATGCTATCAAAGCAACCTGGTTTTCAATAACATTTTAGCAGTGCCACAGGCTGATTGTCTCCATGGCATTGTATGTCATGTTGTAATTTATGCTAATGGGTTACACACATACACACACAAATTCTTCCAGGTCGTGAACTTTCACACTTCATCAAGGATTCACACATTCTCACATACTCTCAAGTCCAGGACTTACACCCTCAGGCCTCTTGTGAATCTCTGTTTCATGTATATATTTGTCTGGTGTTATTGACAAACACTGTAAAATAATAATAATAATAATAATAATAATATTATATAAATCTCCATCTGTTTATACAGTGCTTATCTGTTGTTTGTTTTTGACAGCTGATTACTAGAAAACAAAGCAGGCTCTCACTATTAACTGATATGAATATATTGCGAATGTGAAATGAATTATATATTTACTTTATTAATTGATTGCTGACTGCACTGACAAGTATTGACTGCATAAATTAACATTTTTTTTAGACATTCTGTATGGTTATTTATATTTATGTTTATTTATTGATCTTAATTAATATAAAAAATGGAGGTTCTGATTTCTTTATTTTCATGAGCTGACAATATCAATTTAAAATATTTAACTTTATGTATAATGAATCTTTTATGTATATGAATTGTACTTTTGAAATTAAATAATGAGAAAGGAAATTTCAATACAAACACAATGAAAAAGACAAATTAAAGTAAAAAAAAAATACAAAGAAGACTTTGCAAAGAAGTGAAAAAAATATATTATAAATTCGAATACTGACAAACACAGTACAGGTGAACACAAATGATCAACAAACTAAACATGGACCAAGAGTGAACTAAAAAAAAAATTATTGGCAAAATAAGAAAGCATGATGGGGAAGTAAACACTGAGAAGATGCTGGATGTTCCACTAAACATGGTGGCTTAGGTGGTTTGCACTGTTGCCTATAGCACCTTCATGGTCCGGGTTCGATTCCTGGTTTTGGATCTTTGAGATATTTTCATGTTCTCCCCATGCTTGGTGGGATTCCTTTGGGTACTCTGGAGTCCAAAGACAAAGGTTAGGCTAATTGGTGTTCCCAAATTGCCTGTAGTGTGTGAATGCATGTGTGCATGTTGACTGGAGGTCCTACCTTGGTCGTAAAATGGGAATAAATACAATGGGAATCACAAGTGGCCTCCATGGTTCCTAGTTGGACTCCAGAGGTTCCAACCTGGATGGATAGATGGTACCACTAAACATTTTGATTAAACAAAGTGGAGACATCAGCAAAAAAAAAAAAAAAAAAAAAAACTAACAGCCTTAGAAATAATGATTCTATCACATTCTTTTTGCTATTTCATTCCTTATATGACTTGATATGATACACAAGTTAGAGCCTCACATACACACTCAGGTGTCTCAGATCAGATACTCACAGTGCAAACGTTAACATACTCGGGTCATATTCTCTCACATCAGGTGTAGGGCTGCGCACACACACAGATTCACTTTCTCAGGTCAGATTCACACACTCCCAGACAAACATGCAGGTCCTGGATTCACACATTTTTAAATGAGGTACTCATACACTCTCAGATCAGGCACTTACACGGATACATATTCAGGTTCGAATTCACACTCTTCTAAAACAAGGATTTAACCCCCCCCCCCCCACACTCCACCCACCCACACGAACACACAAACACAAATCCTTTGAGGTCGTAAACTTTCACACATTCACATCAAGGACTCACACATTCTCACACACTCTCAGGTCCAGGACACACACAACCTCAGTCCTGTTGTGAATCTCTGTTTCATTTTATTGCGCACTCACTATTTTTTTCATCTACGTATGTGGTGTGATTGACAGGCACTGTAAAATAATAATAATAATAATAATAATTGTTATTAAATCTCCATTTGTTTATACAGCGCTTATCTGTTTTTTCGACAGCTGGATCTGAGTTACTGGAAAACAAAGCAGGCTCTCAATATTAACTGATATGAATATTTTTAAAATGTGAAATGAATTATATATTTACTTTATATCGGTCTCACTCACTGGAGTGTTTTCTTTCATAACAATTCTGCATTCAGATGGGAATGTGTGTGTGTGTGTGTGTGTAAGAGAGAGAGAGAATAATCATTGGGTGTCTGAATAACTCTGTTGGTGTTTTACATGACCGTTAACACTAAAAGCCATGAATCATGAACCAGAAACATCACCTCATCCACACACAAAGAGAGAGAGAGAGAGAGAGAGAGAGAGAGAAGGAGAGGTAGGAGGTAAGAGAAAAATCTGATTAAAAGTCCATATGTCAGCAGTGAAGACTACCAGTGCAGTGAGCAAGCCCAGCCTGAACCGGCCTAAAGGGCGAATCGCTCACTTCCAGAAGTGTTTAAGGGCAAATCAGTGCTGCCAAGTATGATGTTACTCACTTCCCATGTTAATGTTCGCTCAGGAAGGAGCTTTATTGGCAAACCAGAGGGGGAGAAAGCCACGGCCAGCTGCGAAAACACCGTTAAAGGGGCTTTAGTGCTCATTTCATGAATACTTAAAGTTTCCTTATTGAAAAAGAAAGAAAAAAAAGTGAAATTAATAGACTACGCACGGGTTTTCCCTTATTGTTCGCCATCCCAAACTCCTCCACATGGGCCAATGGCCAGTCCTCCGGGTTCAGCCGTCCTGTGAAACTCAATCTCACAAATGGTCCAAAGCAATGTTTTCTTCTTTTCCACCACTTTCCTTTTCTTTTTCCTTTTCCAAGATGTTTTGGGATTACTGTTTGGAGGGGGAAAGCTGGGATTTTGTTCCTGGGCTTTACCTCGGAAGAGGGGGAGAAACAACGGGTGTAAACGAAGAGGTCCAGAAGACACGAGCTGGTAACTCCTGCATGAAAAGTCCTACTGGACTGAGGTCCATTAATTCATGCAAAAGGGAATTTGTTCTGACTTGTGGGACTGTGATCCCAATGATCTTCCATCCTATAAAATTTTCTTTCTGAACTGAAACACAAACCAGACTTTTATGAAAGCATAGGGCTGAAAAAAGGGTGACATGACCAGCAAGTTGTGAAAATGACCAGAAAAACATTCATGACTATTTTCTTTGAAATCATGTCAAAAGTTTTTGGGTGAATGCCCAAATAAGTGTCTCAGATAAGAAAAAATTCTTTCATGTTGATTATTTGTTTGAAGTTCAACTGAAGATTTGATGTTTTTATATTTGTGATTTATATAGTAGGGTTCAATATTTTTGATTATGTTTGATGTGCCATGTTTAAGAAAAGTGCGGTGGTGGTAAATGATAATTGGGATCTGTCCAATTAATGAAGTTAAGTACAGACTTGGTTTTGTTTGATGGAGTTGTTGAAAGTGGTTGTTGGATAGTTGTTGTATAGGTTCAATGACATAAGTACATTTAGCTGAATGCTGGTGTTTGATGGTGTATGTTGGAGATTACTGGTATATGTTAGATAATGGTAATGTTAGATAATAGATAATGATGTTGTATTTTAGAAAAACTGGTGTGTGTTAGAGGGTATTTCAAAACACTTGTAAACCAAATTGAAACCTAAATTATGTATTCCACAGCCCCAAAAAATAAATACATAAAAATAATTAACACAAAATATAAAGTAAAAATAAAACGAATTAACCTGCACTTTACATGTACCTTTGAAAAAAAGACAAATTAAATCCCGACAGATTAGTGTTTCCATTTATGCACGCAGGCGTTGTGTATGTGTATGTGTGTGTGTGTGAAGCTAAAGTAAGGAGCCCCTCCCCTCTCAACCTTCTCGTCTTACACAGTTACTCTTCCTCCACTCTTTTCACACACATGCGCGTACAGAATGGAAACACTGTTTTCTCTACAATGACACTCGATTGAGCGACACACTAACGGAATCACTGCAGTAAAGTAAAAATAAACCAAATTAACCAGCACTTTACCTTTAAAAAGAATCGTGACAGATCACTGTGTTTCTGTGTAGAGCAGAGAGAAAGAGTGTGTGTGTGTGTGTGTGTGTGTGTGTGTGTACAGTAAAGCAAATTCTCATTAGAGAGGTTAAAGATCCATTTTCTCTCTGTGTATCATCCTGCTCTTTTTTTCTGTGTGCATGCGCGTCATTGGACACCGTGCCACACACACACACACACACACAGAAAAAAAGAGCAGGATGATACACAGAGAGAAAATGGATCTTTAACCTCTCTAATGAGAATTTGCTTTACATGCGCGCTGTACTCACACGCGTACAGACACAAAATAAAATATGTTTTACACACAAACATGTGGTCACAGTGTTATAGTAAACAGTACACGTGTTCACAGATGTTGATTATACCAGTAAGAGATCTGCACTAAGACCCAGCAGGGGAGACGATTACCCACAAAGAGAGAGAAAAACCGTTGACTCAGTTGTGATCACGTCAAAACAAGAAGCGCATGGTACTCGTAAACCAAGACTTGTTCGTTTTTCAAGTAAAAATTTATTAAAAATCTTTGCTCGTCTTGCGGAACACTCGCAAACCGCGTTACTCGTAATCCGAGGTATCACTATAAGTGTATTTGGCAAGTGTGTGAGAGAATATTGGAGAATAATGGTGTCAGTTGGAGACCATTAGTGTGTACTGGAGAATCTTAGTGTTTCTTGGAGAATAATGATGTCAGTTGGAAAATCTTGGTTTACTTTGTAGCATATTGGTACAGTATATGTTGGAGAAAGTTGGTGTTCGGCTGAGAATATTAGAGTATTTTGGAGAATACTGGTGATTGTTCGAAGATATGGGTGTTAGCTGGAGAATATTGACGATTGTTGGAGAATACGGGTTTATTTTGGAGAATACTGACATGTGTTGGAGAGGGATGATTGTTGGACAACAATGTGACGTGGGGTGGAGTGGAGAATGAACGTTGGTGGATATTGATGTATGTGACCACAGTGGGCATCAGCTTAATTTTGTATAGGTGCCATGTGCGTGGTTGTTGGCAAGTTCCCAAAATGCCTCAGCACACTACATGACTAAGTATTAAAACACAAAGTATAATGTATGTTATAGATGGTGTCACTTGATGGTTATAGTTGTCATTACAAAATCCAATCATCCAGCCTGTCATGACTCACGTTCTAACAGGCAAGAGGAACTCAATCAAATTTCATATGAACAAATGCTAACCTCACCCTTCGTCCGAACCCCAGTGGAGACCTGGACACATATAACAGCCTCTTTTCCAACCTAGCTATGCATTTTGATTTACAAACGAGCCAAGAAAAAAAAAATTCTGGATATAAACCAATGGCTATCAAGCCAATTCAATATTCTCACAAGAGTCTCTGACCATCTCACATTAACCAAATGTCAGTGATGGATGTACACTGAGATTTTGTTGCGATCTTTCGAAATATGTCTGGGGCTCAAATATCCTGGCTAAAATCCATTGGTGTGTGTCTAACTGCAAGGAGGATAAATAACATGATTCCAGGTATATCTGTGTGTATGCTGACAGGAAGGGGAGGAGAGAATGCCAAAAGCATGTTTAAGTCATCAGTCAAAACACAGGGTGTGCTGGTTATGAATCAACAATCTGTCAGTAGCATCAAAAAGATAAAATAGCCAAATTTATTAACGTCAATCGCTAGGAGAAAAGAGATCCGAATCTCAGAGTCCATTCCAAGCAAACTATACTGTACCTTCAGGTTTTTAAACTTTTAAACACGGCCATAAAGGGGCCGAAGGTGGCTCATCTGATCGGACTGAATGACTTTTGACAGGCATTGAGTAATGGCCGCAAAGCCCAGGAGGAGGACGTTAGTGCCAAAACCCGCTCCTGCAATATTTAACCAGTTGAACATGGGGGGGATGTCACCCGGCGTCCAGGCTCAGTGAACAGCACTCACCCATCTGGAAGCCATTAACGTTACAGTGCTTTATTGAGCTAAAATATCACAATTCCAGCAAAACACAACTCACAATCCCACCCAGGAGTTGACTTAATGGGTGATTCTACAATTGGCGTGCCATTACATTAACAAATATGCATGTAAACTAAAGGTTAAAAATAAAAAAACATTTAATGCCTTTCATGATGCATGATCCAGATAAAACAAAAATCTTCAGCAACCAAGAAGGCATCACTTTTGCCTCCGGTCCACACTGGGGACCTACACAACATTAGATAGGTATAGGTAGTATAGGTTTTAATGTTATACTACTGGGTGTACTGATACATGTATCACACGTACTGTACGTAATTACTGCTACTTCCCCTTGTGCCACCGGAGCAGCTCTGGCAGTGTATGGCACCAGGAGGATGGCAGCTATGGGGTGCTATGGGTTGCTGGGTGAATTAGATTTGTTTTTATACACAATTCTTAGTTAGACCCTTACCCTTCTTAGTAATATCTCAGTATAATTTCCAGTTATGCCTTGGTTAAAAATTTAAACCCAGACCTTTAGCGATGTGAATAGTCTAAGATCATGAGTTTAATTCCATTGTAGATTAGTTTTAGTGTAAAAGCTGAATGCACTTGTGGACATCATGGGGAAATATAATTCCTTTCATAGAGCCAACACCCCCCCCTGACCCCCCCCCCCCCCCCCCAAAAAAAATAAAATAAAATTTATGTGTCTCTGGTACTTGTCGTACTTCCTGTTTATATGTGATCGTGGTTTGGCTGGTGATGGTAAAATATGTCATGGTCTATGATCTAATCTATAATTCGCTAGGTATGATGTTCCTTGAAGGTCTCCTTTCAACATATGCTTTAGGATTGACTTTAAACCCTAACTCACTATGATCAAACTTTCAGCTGGTGCAAATGGCCCCTGGGTGTTTGGAATTTCAGAAAGATTTTGGTCTAGTCCATGGATTCTTTTCTGCTACGTTGGGAGTATATAGTCCTTGGAGATCACAGAGGAACGTGCCCAGCAGCACCGTGGGTCGTCAGGGAGGCCAAGTGCAGGTTGAGTTTGGATTTGCTGCAGTAGACGGTCCCAAAGGCTTGGCTGGAGGAGTTATACATCACTCGGCTATCATATCAGCCTGGCTACATCTCCGCATGGAACTGCGATATAGGACTCGGCTGCTGACAAATGTGTTCATGCTTTTTACGCTCTGGCTCAGCATCGGATGTTTTGCAAGTGTGTGTATGTGAATTTAAAGTGTATTCCTGTGTCTATGCAATAACAGCCAAAAGAAATATCGTAAATCTATTCTTTGTTATGATTAGAGGAACCATCAAACCATTCAAGCACCTTCTTCTTGAACAGTATTAGACCACAACGGCCATCAAAATATAAAAACATTGCAGTGATGTATCATACCTGTGCGTGATGGGTAAGGAGTTTCTAGAATGTTCTGCCCCATTTATGTTGCTTAATATTGTCTTAAAAGATGAATGTTTTATAAAGTTGGATAATGTTGCCGGTTTGTTAGTGTTTGATGATGTGTTCATGTTCGGTGGAAAATGTTGGTGTGTATTGAAAAAACTGCAGAGTTTAATGGGGTTTGATAGTAAAAGTGGGAGAATGTTTGTTTCGCTGTGAATATACTGTATCTATGTTCAACTTGTTTGTATTGGAGAATGTGTTGGGTATTATTGATTAAAACTGATTGATTTTTCTGTTTAACAATAAAATGTTGTTTGAAGTCATTGTGTTGGCCAGTTTCACCAATGGGAATGCTGGTGTACAGTATGCTGAACAACGTTGGTGAATGTTGGTGTAAATTGGAGAATGTTGATGTACGTTGGAGAAAGTTGGTATATGTTGGATATTGTTGGTGTATGTCAAAGAATGTTGGTGAGATTTGGAGAATGTTCGTGTATTTTGGAAAATGTTGGTGTATTTTGGTACATTTTGAAAAATGCTGGTGTGAGATGGAAAATGTTGGTGTATGTTGAAGATTGTTGGTGTATGTTGGCACATGCTTGTGTATGTTGGTGTAATTAAAGATTGTTGGTGTGAGTTGGAGAATACTGGTGTATGTTGGTTTATGCTAAAGAATGTTGAGTGTTTTGGAGAATGTTGGTATGTTTCTGAGAATCTAGTCATTCAGTGATCTAGCAATTTGGGGGTCCAGTGATCCAGCATCTTGTCTCAAAGATTTTCTTTTTCTTTTTCATCGCGCTTCGCGTCTGTTCATGTGATATTGGAATTTTGTGATCTGGGATCCAGCGAATCATTGCATAAGATTATTGGAAGATTATGGGTGTGGTGGAATGTTACGTTGTTTAACACGAGATTCAGAGAAGGTTGATTGTGTTTCTTCGGAGACATTTGTCTTCAGTGTAATCGATCTACTTCCAGTGTACCTTTAAAGATTTTCTCCCTTGCAGCTTGAGCACGACATGACTTTGCAGTGGAAAGTCCACGTGTGGCTCCTCGAGTCTGCTAAGACCTTATCACATCCTCCTTGATTGCTAAAAGCCCTGGTCATTGTTAGCAATGACATCACTGACTTTTCCGTGCACGTTTTCTGTCCAGATGTTGTCGGTCTCATGGGAACATGTGTGTGTGTGTGTGTGTGTGTGTGTGTGTGTGTGAGTGTGTGTGTGCGTGTGTGTGGAGGAGGATTTGGGTAACTGTGTGACACTTCCATGTGTCTGTCCATCCCTTGTGTGTTATCACAGTTTCCTTTTTCTGTGCTTTGAAGATTCCAGTATCGAACAGAAACAAATCTCTGTGTGTGTGTGTGTGTGCGAAAGTGACAGGAAATGAGAGAGCGTAGAAAGTGCAATGGGAGAAGAAAGTTAGCTCAGTTCATACGCTGACCCTGCAGATAGCGTTCAGACTGAAGAACGCCGCTTCATTTGTTTTCCTTTCAGAGCACAATTAGCACTGTAATAGCACAGACACACTGCTGAGTGTGTGTATGTGTGTGTTTGTGTAAGTATAAGTGCCATTTCCCAGAGCTGCTGAGAGGCTCACTAATGTCCTGAGAGGTTTTTAAGAGGTCACTCCCAAGTCATTAGAGTACCGTGTTAGTCGCGTATAAATGTGTTTGAGGATAAAGAGGTGTTTAGGATGCTGCCAATGGAACGTCCACTGAAATGAGATATTTCATTAGAGAAATTAGAGCAATGATGGAGTCATTATGCTAGTTTTTTTTTTCCTACTGCTGCAAAAATATTAGGACGATCAGGCAGTCAAGAGCCAACGTTTTCGGTTAAGACGTTTTTACAAGTTCTAATTGTTTCTCTTTTTTCCCAGTATAATTTTAAAAATAGTCATTATTGCTGTATTTCTAGTGGGTCATTTTTACTTATAATAAATAAGTATGTATAATAAAATACACAGGGTAAAATATTCATTCACACACTCATTTAATCAGTTTATGTTGTTAATCAAACCAAAAATTAGGCAGTTACATAGTACAAAATCGTAAAAAAAATAACAAATTCTGGTCAAATTTTTAAATGTTTTGAAGAAAATAAAATAATAAATAAATAAATAAATAAATTTAATGTTTTCTTTCTTTAAAAAAAAAAATCTAGAATACTAGAATTCATACAGGATTTCTAATTGTAAGCCACTCATTTAAAACACAATAAAAAGTAATAATAATAAAATAATAATAAAAAATGCCAAGACGTTACACGACAAACATTCACACATCCGAATGCTGCAAATGGGAATATTTTGATACAACAATCAAACACACACTACACACACACACATAGAACAGATACAATCTCCCAGCTCCTAATTGATATATCCCAGTTCAGCGTCTGCATGGTATGAGTCTGTACCTTGGGCCAATCCCGCCCGTTCCACTCGCTGCGTTTTAATTGAGTCCACATTCAAATTTACTTATAAAATAATAATGGGCTCCCATGCAAATGAACCCCCGATATTGCCCCAGTGCCATTTACATATCCACAAGCAGCTGGGGAGTTCAGAAATCAATACAGATGATTAATATTATATGGGCTACAGGAATAATTAAAATCCATCTTGATGCGAGGAGTCGCTCAAGCTTGGCGAGGCCTGGGTGCAGTTTTTTTTTTTCCTCACCACGCTTTAATTTAATACAAGGGGCCCCGTATCGCAGTTTCAATTAGCGAGCGGCGGAATAATAATAACCTGCGTTAAAAATTACACTTTCAAATATATGTTATTTCATTTCGTCTGATTGAATACATTTAGGGATTAATTCCCACTTTTCTTCGGGCATTAGCATACACTATTGCAGCAAATGGCTGAGTGAAATCGAAGCGGTCGTTCTGTCTGGCGGAGCTGGGTGTAGATTTAGCGTCAGATACTAAACGCCATTAAACGCTTTTCAACCTGTTTATTTCCATGAAGCCATTTCTGATGGATAGATCACGTTTTTTTCCCACCTGTAGAAGAAGTATCAAACATTCCTCTTTTTTTTTTTTTTATTAAAATTTTTTCAATTTAACTAGTTACCCAAATTCGGCAAGAGCTTCGTCAGGTCGTAGCGTGCCTCAGGACGGTGCTTCACCTATAGCACGCTGCTGCTCCACTCTTCTACCATTTGATAGCGTTATAATGTTCTGGATCATGATTATGACTTTGTTAATGACTTTGTATTAATAATAAGAATAATAATTTTTTAAAAATTCCATGTTTTCCTACTTCCTGTTTCTTCCAAGTTTCCTTCAATCCTTCAGTAAGTACACCTCCACCAGGAATTTGTCCCATGCTTGTACGCAAACCAACTTTTTCCTTTTTTCATGGGGTTTGTTTTAATGAAACCGTCCTGGCATTAAAATTCAGTTTGCATAACGGATTAATTGCACGCATTTGCATCTCCTCTGTGGATCGCGTATTGTAGAGCGCGTCGAACCGCCGACATGAAATTATGACCATTATGTTCTCGACAACCTATTACATCTCGGGCACTTTACAGGGGCATTGTCGAGAAGATCGCCCAGATTTTTGGTCTTTGCCCGTAATGAATGCACTTCGATATGTAATGACTGAGTAATCACATTATTTGCTGCAACTACTGTGCACACTAGGAAGTGCGCATCTGTGGCCCGGCGGTAATTGCTAGGCAGGAAAGATGAGGAGGAGGAGGAGGAGAAGGAGAAGGAGGAGGATTTGCATCAGCGTTAGGGAGTTCCAGTCGCAAACGATTGCTCGGGATTGTTTTCGCAACAGGAGTGTCCGCCATAATAAAGTTAATGATCTTGAAAGGACTCCTGTGAAAATATCTATTAGAATGCACATGTTTTCTCTAGTGCTGTTTTCTATGTGGATTCCTGTATACTGTGCAGGAGGTTTGCACATACAGAAGAGGATGGAGACAAAAAAAAAAAAAGAAAAACTTCCAATACTGGAGTTCCAAACTCGTTGGCCAAATTGACTTTAGGAATGTTTAGCCTCGACAACATTTTTCCACTTCATATTTATAATTTACAATACTTAACATGCGACGCCAGGGTTGAGTGTTCGAATCTCGTTTCAGATCGATGTGGAGTTTGTGCGTTCGCTCTGTGCGTTCGCTCCACGCTTGCTGGGTTTCCTCCTGGTACTTTTTACTTTTACCTACATTAACTGTAGGATGACCCATGTTTCCAAATTGTCCGTATTGTATGACTGGCAGGGTGTTTTGAATTGGCACTCCTTTCATAGTGTACCCTATGTCTTGTGCCCAAGTTCCTCAAGGCCCCCAATGATAAGTGTTACTGACATGGATGAATGGAGGAGATCATTCTCACATAACAAATTTTTATGGAGTCACAAGCCCTAGGAATCCCTGTTCTAATGGAGTGGATGGATGGATGGATGGATGGATGGATAGATAGATAGATAGATAGATAGATAGATAGATAGATAGATAGATAGATAGATAGATAGATAGATAGATTGTTTTGAAGCAACCTCTTATTCTGATTTATCCAATCATATGGAGTTTACATGTTCTCCCTGTGCTTGGTGGGTTTTCTCAGAGTAATCTAGCATCCTCTCAGTCCAAAGACATGCAGATTAGGTTAATTGGCCTTCCTAAATTTCTTGTAGTGTGTGTGTTCTGTGATGATACCAATGGAATTGGTGACCTGTCCAGGGTGTACCCTGCCTCATGCCCCAAGTCTCCTGGGTTGTCCTCCAGGCCCCCCGCAACCCAATACGGGAAAAGCGGTATAGAACATGAATGAATGAATTTAGATGAAATGTTAATGATTCTATATTTGTTTAGAAGAACTTCTAAGGAAAAAGATTGAATTTATTTGAATATTTTACTTACAATTTAGCAGTGAACTAATTTTGTTAAAAAAATATCTCAGGCAGGTACAATTAAAAATAATACCTGCAGGATTGGTTAGTGGGAGGGGGCTTATGGAGGATTTAAAAGAACAGTCACACACTCATTCAGGTCAGTGCATGTGGCGCTAGTTAGGCCATGAACCGCTAACGCAAAACAAAAGGGCAATCCCATTGAATTGTTGCTTATTAGCTGTCCTACTGGGCTACTGATGAAATACTTCAAATAATTTCAGAAAAGTGTTTGCTCTAACGCAATTTGTTTCCCCTCTCCACTTCTGTAAACACAGCGGATCATTATCAGGTCACCGGCGTCTCAGGAGAAGCTGCGCTCGACTCCCTCTTCACCGTCTCTCCTCGGTTTCACGTTTAATTATGCCGCTCCTGTGATTACCAGGTAAAGCAAATTATGCCCTTTCGTTTGGCAGCAGATAAATCTTGCCTTCAATTTGCCGTAATGGCCCGTGTAATTTTTAAGGCGCGCCTACACGTTTTGCTCTTTTCGCCGGCATCATTAGTGGCTCTGCGTATTAGATATACGTTGCGGCGGCTTAATTTGGTCTCGCAGGAGCACTTGCCGGGATGCAGCTGCTCCTGGGTTTCTTACCGGAGCCTCTTTATTTGTTTCTTTTAGATCTGCGTGATTGAACGAGATCTAGAGGGACGCGAGGGTCAACGCCTCTGTGGAATTCTTTGGATAAAAAAAAATCCGTGTGGATCACTGGGAAAGTTCTTAGGAGAGAGGACACCGAGATATAGAGTAAACGTGGATTATTGGAGAATTCCTTGGCTTTGACCTTGGCTATGATTTGTGCTAGGTGGACGTTAAGGCAATCCAATCCGTTATTAGTTTTCATTGGGTTTCCGCCAAGCTTTGGCCTGGGTTCCTTCTTCTTCTTCTTCTATCTGAGCATGATGGAATATTTTTCCCTAAATCCTCCCTGAAACTGCACCTTGCGAGCCGGACGTCAGAGATGCGAGCCGTACTTTAACCACATTCCTACAGCTTTGCCAAGCCGAGCATGACAAAGCCGTATTCTTTATGGATGATGTCAGATTTATCTGCTAACACATGTCCCCGTGTGTGTGAGCCTCCCAGGCAGAGACCTGCTTAACATCTGGAGGCGTTCAGAGGCCACGGGCGCTCTCGGCGGCTTGCTGTTATTTCAACACACACCATTACCACACAATCTCCCCTTTCTCCTTCCATCCATCCTTTCCCCTCCAACCCGGCCTCCCTCTGGTCATCCGGAGAGCAAACGACAGGGCTTTGACACCCGCTGCGAGCAAAAACCCTTCTCCCTCACGTTGCGAGACGGTGGAGGGAGGAAGGAACAGGGCCGCCTGTGTGTGCAGGTTTCCGTGGGGAGCCTTGGCTTTGGACGCAGGCCCAGATCAATGTGACCTAAATTCAAATTGCGAATTAGAGGGCTGTCAGTGGGAAAGGACACTCTGCAAATGAGCTCAGGCAGCGTGGGGCCTCCGGGGACCCCCGGTGAACCAAACCCCCCCCGCCTCAACCACCAACCCCACCAATTTAACAAGTTCCAAATGGGCGACCCGGCTATAGTCGTACTAACCTCCAGCCTCAGCAGCCGGGGAGCGCCTCTGCACATGAAGCGGGAGTTGAACTCTGGCTTTTCCAACAGTGTACCTGCCGAACCAGGGAAAACAAAACACAGTATTGATGAAAATTATTGGGGGGATTTGGTGAGAAAAAAATGGTGTAGGTTTCAGAAAAGTGACTAACATTGATGTGAATTAACATACCTGACTAACCAGGACTACGAGAGGAAAGAACGAGTGCTACTTATAAGATTAATGTCACGGTAGAGACTTTGATGTGCATCATTAACTAAAGTGTCAAGAATTTTTTGGAATCGCGAGCATGAGCGTCATGTCACTTTCTGAATGTTGCTGGAATATTGGAAGCTTCTCTGTCTTTGGTTTTCAGTTACAGTAATTTTTTTGAAAGTCACAGAGGAAATTCCCCATCAAAAGAAATTAGTAGGAATATGGATAAGACCTTTTAATATAAAATATATGTTAATCTGTTAAAATCTGCTTCAGTGAATGTATAATGTACTGTAGATGATATGTCGGGTAAAACATTATTTAAAAATTAAAAATGAAAGTTTTTTTTGGAGTGAACACAAGGGACAGTGGGGGGGGGGCAGGGGGGGAATCATACGTTAAAAAAAAATCTTGTTAAAACTTTTATTGTGTTGTCTTGACATTTCCGCATATTTGGGCCGTAAAGGAGTTCCTGGGAGGCCGGGGTTTCAGACGTGAATCAGACAGGTGGTCCG
The DNA here is from genome assembly GCA_030522415.1 of Channallabes apus. NCBI lineage: Eukaryota > Metazoa > Chordata > Actinopteri > Siluriformes > Clariidae > Channallabes > Channallabes apus. Next base: position 3,370,036 of record CM060121.1, read on the forward strand.
ATCGTGGCTCAGACGGACTGTGAAAACTTCCTTGATGGTATCTAAGTACTAATGATATAATGACATATATCCTTTAGTGTATTGAAGAAACAAAGGGAGTTATTTACTCGCAGAACTGTGTTGTGTTATTCTGCACAATCAAGAGTCCCTTGTTGAAGGAAGAGTGAAGAGAAGAGGTGACGGTTTGTAAAGTAAATGTCTGAAGATTTATGAAACTAAATGAAAGAATAGCTGTTTTTCTTATTCCACCCACCAAAAAAAAAAAAAAAAGACTCAACCCCCTCTATATATACACCACATACAGCAATCCATAAGGGAACGCAGCCCTTTTGATTGCCTCCGATAGCATATGCTAATTGTTGATTGTCTCCAATATTATATGCTAATTGTCACGAATTAGCATAATTCATTAACATTTGGGTTCTAATTACACGGCGAAATAAAGGCGAGCTCTGCCACGCCGCCGTGTGCATCGACTCCCTAATGCGCTCTGCGAATTACACCGCGCATATTGCTTAGGAAGTCGAAATAGCAAACGCGTGGTGGGGGCGAAACATGCGATTATTCCCCGATCAAATGTTGTCTCTTGTCTCCTTTTGCTCTTTGTTGGCCTGCAGGTGAGCCGCGGATCTACCGCTCAGATTTATTTACAAAAAGAACACATTCACAAACCTTCCTTAGAATGCAAATTGCACAGCAGCCGTGTTTTCATGTCTCCTAATGAACGCTGCGTTCGGAGGAAATTTAGAGGAACAAAAGGGAAATTAGTCTTTTTCTTTTTTCTGGCGTGTGTGTGTGTCTGTGTGTGTGCATCATTACAGCCTTATGTGCTTGATATGTAATCTTATATTCTCTTTGAAAGTCTCTCATTAAGGCTCATTAATGAGATTTTCATTTCTTGAAAAAAAAAACAACAACAACAACACGGTGGGTTAGAAAGTGCAACAATTTATTTATTTAGCTAACTTTAAGTCGACTTAAAAAAAATTTTGGACAATGACATTAAGTGGCCTACAACTGAAATGCATCGCTACACACACACACACACACACACACACTTACATGTAGGACTGATTATCATTCCTGGTCAATTAGGTAATTAGTCTTAGTTACGGGCAGTTAGTATAACATTTAATATTCGGCACTTTGTGTGCATTGTGTATAAAAGTACAGAATTGAATATGCATATAATTACAACACTTAGGAACATCTTTAACACAATACAGCATTCCGTTATATTCTTTATGTGATAATAATAGTAAAAAACAACACACACTCATACACAGCTTTCCTTCTTTCCAACTTTTAAAAAGATCCGACACTGGAGACTCCTTCCATACATTTTGAATAAACTTCAATCAACGATCATGCATATTTTTTTTTTGTTTAGTTATTTTGCTAAACATTCACAAATCTGTAATCCGTCCATTTCGATTTTAATTGTAATGCAATAACATTTTCAGGTGTAATTTAAACGTTTAATTATTTATTCATTTATCCTACACTTTTGCGAGGCAAGTTACATTCCTTCGACATGATGGTAACTTGGCTAATAAAATTTCCTAATGTTGTGCAACAACATCGTCCTGATTGAATCAAGTGTTTGTGATCAGCAAAAAGATAAGAACAATTATTTTCTCATTAAAAGGAATTACGATAATGTGTAATACCATAAGATTCATAGGCAGTGTGTGTGTGTGTGTGTGTGTGTGTGTGGAGTGTGTAGGAAGCACACAAAGAAAGGCCTTGAATCAGTTCCCGTTGCATCTCTTCACAGAGGCGGAGCGAGGCAAAATTCCCAAGGACAGGATTTAGGGGCCGCATAGAGGACCCCTACGAGACATGGCCAGAAGTGAGGTAATTGAACAGAGCCAGTGTGTGTGTGTGTGTGTGTGTGTGTGTGTGAGGCCTCCTCTGAAGGAGCAAGCCTCCGGAGAGAAACTCAGCGAGAATGGGAGGGTTTTAATGAATGGAGACTGTCATTAAAATGATAACTATTTCCTCTGAGATCATATCCAATTTAAATGGAAAAGAAAAAATATTAGAGAAGACGTATGGGGAGCAAAAAAAAAAAAAAAAAAAAAAGGTAATTGAAAGATCTTGAATTTCTACTGCCATTCAAATCTTCTGAGCTTAGTAGAGGAAAGAAAATGTTGCGTACGGATCTCAACAAACTTCTAATTACGTCTGTTTTCCCAGTGTTTAATCTGCCAGGGAGTCCCTCAAAAAGCGGTTTGAACTTTGACCCCTGAAAGACGGTAAACCGCTTAGAACCGATCCTGGCTCCAAAAAATAAAATAAAATAAAAAATGCACAGCTGCGGCAACACGAGACACAAGTTCAGGAATACAAAGAGGAATGGTATTTCCACGCAGCGCCGGAGGAACGTGTTGAGGAAATATATGCGAGATCAATTAAAAGTGAGATGAATTCGCTTGGATGAATTTCAGGTGTACTGCGAGATGAAACGAGGCGGTGTTGATAAGCGGGAGGGTAAAGTGGCACGTTTTAGCGTATTTGGAAACAAACGATGGTGAGAAGCAGATGGGAAACTTGCAGAGAATCGATTCAGGCTCGTCATGTGACTTTGACTGCAAGCTGAGGAATTTTGCGTGTCTGCCTTGCGATTTAAACTTCGATAACATTTAACATTATTTGCAAAGGATAATTTGTTCTGCCGTTCATGACAGTCTGTGTATGCTCTGCATCTTGCATTAAACTGCTCTTTTTCCTGAGCAGGATCGAGGTGGATCCAGAGCCCATGGCAGGAACACTGTGTGCATTGTGGGAATACAGTTCCAGTGGAACATGGAGGAGGTCACCACAAAGTCAGAAAGACCAGATTCATTCATAAGCAACTAGATATTTCCTGTGTCGGGTCTGACGGACATTCCCCAGCAGGGATTTTTCGGTTGTCAAAATGTTGTGATGATGTTAATGTTCCAGACATCAGGACAACTATGGTATTGGGTTGTTTTTGAAAGTTGGTGAAATGGAGTCAGAACAACATTGACTACATGAAGATGGGATAAAGGTTGAATAAATGCCCCCTAACACACAACAAAAACAACTTTAAAACTGGCTCGAGGGAGACTTGGACTCTGGTCACAGGACAACTATGAACAACAGTAACTTGCTGAAATAGTAAATTAGAAAACAGCCATACATAGTCAAATAGAGAGGTAACATAAGAGATGCACATGCACTGTGTGGGGGACGCTGGTGCATCCGTCCCAATTTCCAATCAGAATCATGCCAGTTTTCCAAAAAATTGTGCTAAAGTCCTAAACATATCAGAAAAGTTACAGCTTTACCTTTACACAGCACTGGCACTGGAGACTCCTTCCATACTTACCATAGAAAATGTATTACGATTAGATCATAGAAGTCGTAGCATGGAAAATAATTTAATACTGCTGAACAATCGGAATCTTTCTTGACACAATGTCATTTGCACTTGAAAGATGTGAGATGTCATACACTCTCCCCCCCCCCCCCTTTGCTGAGTTCAGCTAAATTCATTTATTTATTTCAAAACATCTTTAGTGAAAGTGATAATTGGAAGCTATTAGTTGCCCTGTGGCCTGATGGGAGGAAGCGAAAAAAAAAAGTCCAAAATCTCAGCGGCCTGCCGTGACTCCCACACAGTGGAGCAGATGTCTAAGCCGTCTTTGTGTACATCACATATTAGCATGACAAAATAATCCATTAAGTGCATTATGTACGCTCAAAGCACTTTATTTTAGATATGGAGTGACATGGGTTTATTAGGCTTGATGAGCTTATGGAGTACTTGGACAAACACTTAACATCCCTGATTTATTGTCTCTTTGACCGTCCTCACCTTGGCCTTGTTTAGATCTCGAAACAGAAAACTTTTCTAGCTGAATATATACTGTACAATACGCACCAGCACAGATGCATTTACAATGTTTACAATCTCTATATACACTGTATACACACTTTATCTTGTAAGCATTACTCGAGTGGTTCAGGTAAATTATTGCCTAATTAATGTTGGTATAATTGCAATAATCGGATAGTACACTTTGTGGACAGTCTCAAAACAAATAGAAACACAATGTACCAATCAACCGTCTCTTTAACAGCAGAGCCCAGAGAACAGATGCAACAAACCTGCCCCAACCATTCAATACCACGTAGATCAGTGGGGGGGAAGGGGTGGGTTTTTGGAGGGTTTATCAAAGAAATTACTGATCATAACATCATCCTTATGGGTCTCCAAAGAAACACCGAGCCCATCTTGCAGATTACTGCTTGATGAGAAAAAATGCAATTAAAATGTCAAATACTTTTTATTAGAAGCCGCCTGCCCTGTCGAGTCGAGCATCCCCAAGAGTCAGCAGCAAGCATTAAATGGATGGCAAAACAGAAACATGCAGACAGAATTAGAGAGTGTTACTGTAAGAAACAAATTAGCCTGTTGGAACTGTTTTTCGTGCCAGTTATATAGCGAGAGTGGTGCTCGAGGCCACTCAGAAGCCTAGCTCTCGTCTGCTAGTTAGACCATATAATCCTAGTCTTTTTGCATGCTCCTACATTTAACGTTTGTCATTCAGGATCCAACTTTGGGATGCGTCTGGTGTCTGGGGATGGTTCTCTCTACTTACTGTAGAAGATGGTTCTGGCCTCGACTGGTGTTAGCAGCTGTTTCTCTGAGGACTTGACAATTCGATAGTTCAGGACTGGAACTTTCTACAAGTCTACCTGAGTCTCCAATAACTACTGGACTCCATATTAACATCAATTAACATCAACTATTATAGCTGAACTGCTGCCACCTAACACACTATATAAATGCAGATCTTTTCCTGCTATCTGTTTCACCCAGATGAGGATGGGTTCCCTGTTGAGTCTGGTTCCTCTCAAGGTTTCTTCCTATTACCATCTCAGGGAGTTTTTCCTTGCCACTGTCGCCCTCGGCTTGCTCACCAGGGACTATCTGACCATTTTTATTCATACACATTCACATTCCATACAAACTTAAATAATTATTTTGTGTAAAGCTGTTTTAAGATGTCGATTGTTAAAAGCGCTATACAAATAAAATTGAATTTAATTTAATTGAACTGCAAAGAAGAGACTTAAGCATCTTTCTCCAAAAGCATCCAAAGACTGAGCCACCAATTTTGTTCATTCATTCATTTTCTATACCGCTTAATCCTGTGTTCAGGGTCGCGGGGGACCTGGAGCCTATCCCAGGAGACTTCGGGCACTAGGCGGGGTACACCCTGGACAGGGTGCTAATCCATCACAGGGCACACACACATACACACACTCACACACCCATTCACACACTACGGGCAATTTGGGAACGGCAATTAGCCTAACCTGCATATCTTTGGACTGTGGGAGGAAACCGGAGTACCCGGAGGAAACCCACCAAGCACGGGGAGAACATGCAAACTCCATGCACACAGAGACGGGAATCGAGCCTGGCCGGGGAATCGAACCCAGACCCTGGAGGTGCAAGGCGAAAGTGCTAACCACTACACCACCGTGCCGCCCAATTTTGTTCAGTACTCCAAAAACTTTGCAACCCTTTCCCAAGTACATGGACACACACTTAACCCAATTTTCCCTGTCTCTATACTCACAAACTGCCAATCTGCACCAGTGAATTGTGCCAAGATACAGTAGACCATCCTGACCATCATTTTGTTCAGACCCCAGGAGTCAATGCAATCAAAATAAACTGCAGCAATGCGTTCTGAAGATACCCCTCTATGTCTATGACTACCTTGATCTAATCAACAAGAAGAATTAGTACTAAGCATATCTTAAGCACAGACGCAAGGATGGTATGGTTGCTGTTCTAATATGTTTAATTTCTACAGGCTGATAAGGTTGCGTGTGGATGGGGGGATGTGTTAATTCATGGGGTGCAGTCAGTGTTTCAGTTCATCCAACATGTGGCAAGTGGGATTGAGGAAAGGAACCTTGCATTGTTCAAGGTGTCCACAAACCTTTAGCCACATCCTGCAGTCTTACAGGCGTTTTATTTTGTCCTGGCCTGAAGTTCCAAGAGAATGCCTAATCCTAGGGGTTGGAGGCATTTGAGTTTCCACATCTCAATGGAATGGACCAGTGATAAACGATTGATGTAAATAGATGATGCCACATTGACTAGTTCACAAATGTTGATTGGCAAAACAGAAAAAGAATGATGAGGCACTTTGGTACACTTGGCCATTTGTTCTGAGCGAACAATGTACATTAAAAGCAAAGGGAAGTGCACATCTGTGTTCCTTTAATAAGGTACAGAGCTTTGCTTGGTTAAGGCTTAGGTTAATGATCAGAGAGTTGGTGGTCCAAGCCCGAGCTCCGCCAAGTTGCCACTGCTCCACGAGTACCAGGAGTGACCCTGTGCACTAACCATGTCTTCCTGAGGCTGCAAAGAAAAACATTTTGCTGGTGTAATATATATGTGACAAGGCTGGCAGAGACACAAAGTTTGCTTTTGAGCGGGTCCTTCCTTCAACAGGTAGAAAAAAACGATCTTGAACTTTGCAGTAAACACAGACAAAGGATAACCAGTGAAACAACAAAGACTACCAAGGACTTCAAGCATACTGGGAACTTCTACATTGCTTCGAGCACTTGTACCACTCCCTGTTTTAAATTAAGGCTAAAGCACCCAAGTGATTGAATGGACTGCAAATGGATATAATTAAGAAAAGTTTTAAATTACTTGCCATTGGTTAATTTCTCCTCTTCTCTGCTTTAATGTGTGTTATGATTTTAAGTTTGTTAATTAGTGTGTTCATTCAGAATTAATAATTTACTATGGAAATGTTGACAGCATAATGACCTTTAAAAGTCTCATTTGTTGTGCTAGGTCTGGTAAGATGACACTGGTGTGGTGGGAAGAAATGGAAACAAAAGAGGAAGAAATAGAAGGTTGTTAATGGATTTTAACAATAGGCCCCCTGTGTATTCATTAGCATGAGCGGTTTGAATTATTTTACAGCCATTTGTAATTAGTATCTGTGAGAGTTATTGCCATAATCATCGTCAAGTTCTCAGGATTCCTTTGGTTAACAATTAAACTTTGCTGTTCTTATAGTTGGTGTGGGGAAACGGACATTCGTAAAGCTCACACTTGTAAAACTAATAAAACCGTAGGGTTCCTTTAGGAGGAGTTTGATCATTTCATAGTTATGAGATTTTGTGCAAACTTCAAAGCAGCTCTTAATAAGGCAGCAGGCGTTGGTTAGTCCACTGACGGCAGAGTTTAAACTTAGGAACTGGTTGATGTCAAAATGACTTATTATTGTTCACTAATTTTCTCATCTTGCATGCAATATATATTGTAGAATATACCTTTTATGCACTCTTAACGATACATTTGAGTTTAGTTAGGGACCTGATCATTTAAAATAGTATTATTTACAGTACAGTGGAACCTTGGATTACGAGCATAATTCGTTCCGGAAGCGAGCTCGTATTCCAAAACATTGGAAGGATCAGAACACCCAGGTCACCACAGCTGGCCAAGAGCCCAAGGCCACTGATCCAGCTAACAGCACACCCCCGGGGGTCCTTCAAAGCCCCCCAAGGGAGCAAAGCTGACCTGGTGGCACAAGTAGAACCCAAAATGTAGATGCTTTAAATGTTATGTGTGTTATCAGTGTTATCTTATCCTGTTTAGGGTTATGAGTGGCCTGAAGCTTCCCTCAGGGAACTTACGGCACGAGGCACAAAGGGTTTTAACCCATCCCAAGTAAAAAGAAAAGTATGCTAAGTATATTAAATCCTAGCATGCCAAAGCATACTTAAGTGTACTTACTCGAGATTAATGACTAGTTTACTTCAAGTTTGCGATTTTGTACTAAGTGTATTTAAGTTGTAATTAAATTGTACAATTGTTAAAGTAATGTAAAAGTATACTTTTTTGTGCTAAAGTGGAACAACTTTAAGTATACTTAGTACACTTAAAGTATATGGCTGTGTGTGTACTAACATACATCCCTAACAGTAATTAATGAAATGTAAGTATATATTTAATGTATTATAAGTACATTACAGCAAGTCTTACTGTGTTACAAATACATGATTAATATACTGAGTATATTCGTATTGCAGCAGCAGCATTCGGTTATACTTCTGGACAATTACAAATACTATAAAAGTACACTTTGTGGTTAATACAAATATACTTTATTATATTATATAATACACACAGTCTTTTATAATACTGTATGGCAAATGTGTTACCAGTACACTAAAGGTGTTTAGGATGATTTACAAATGTTGAATGCATTTTCTACTAAATAAATGTTTTTGAAAAGCATTACATCCATCAGTAATAATGAGGCAGATTTTATTCATGAGTTCAACAGATTTAATTTGCACAAGGTTACAAAAAAACAGTCCTATAGTTTATTTGTGTTCAACAAAACGTCAGGTTGTCTTACAAACACACAAACTAAAAATTTAAACCTGGTGTGTGAACACAGACAGACATTAGTATTAGAATCTACAGGTACAGTATTAGTTTAAACCTGGTGTGTTGATTCTGTTACACAGAGACTGAAAACAGTCCGAGAGCTACGGAGCCATTATACCACAAGTTGCAACAACACAGTAGACAATACATTCTATAGTTGAAACTATGTACTTAATTTTATACTACCTACTGTAACAAAAACCATGACATTTACCTTATGCTGCTGAAAATTTAATAATAATGATATGAACTAATGCTGCTCTGCGATGGATTGGCACACTGTCCAGGGTGTACCCTGCCTCGTGCCCAGAGTCTCCTGGGATAGGCTCCAGGTCCCCGCGACCCTAAATACAGGATAAAGCGGTATAGAAGATGAATGAATGAATGAATGAATTAACGCACACAATGATGCAGCTTCAGGCTGTGAATTCAAACTGGAAGCAGAGGACTTGGGAGCCAATCAGAAAACAGACAGTCAGAATCTGCCCGCCTCCAGTTTCTGATTGGCTGGTGTTGTGCCGATTCTAGTCTCTGGTTGACTGGAATAGTTGCAGAGGTATAACTCTGCTGCAGTTTGTGCCAGTGTAGCTTTATTATAGAATATGACTTTCAGCGCGCAAAAACAAGTTTGAAAGAGAGTGGGGCACTAAATATAAGCATAAATAAGTACATATGAATAAGTACATTTAAATTGAACTAAAAATAAACTGAGACTACCGTATATTAAAATGTGTATTCTAATGTATATATTTCGAGCATATTTAAAAAATAATAATAATAAAAAAAATAAAAAATAATATATATATATATATATATATATATATATATATATATATATATATATATATATATATATATACCAAAAATAAATTGAAGTGCTTTGGAAATTAGACCAACCTTTCACTTAAAGTATATTTTCCAATAATATATTTTTCGGAAATTGTAGGGTTAGGGTTAGGGTTAGTATAACTGGTATAACTTTTTGCAGTGTGCTATCGTTCATTCATTCATTCATTTTCTATACCGCTTAATCCTGTGTTCAGGGTCGCGGGGGACCTGGAGCCTATCCCAGGAGACTTCAGGCACTAGGCAGGGTACACCCTGGACAGGGTGCCAATCAGTGTACTATCGAAGATTTCGATATATTTGTAATCCACTAAAGTGTATTTTTTTTCACTGGGGATTGCAAGGCAATCTGATTACAGTACAATGTATTGTATGTCTTTAGATTGTTGGAGAAAACTGGAGTACCCTGAGTAAACTGACGCAAAGTCCACACACACAGACCCGATTCATTATCCTTTGATGTGACAACCGTGCTAACTACTACACCACAGTGCCACCTTACGCTCCACATATTTACAAAATTACTATTTTGCCAAGAGCTTTATCCTAAAAAAAAGTAGTTTTCAACACTGGGACATGTCCCAATAGACTTCGAGTAGTCCTGGTAGTACTCACCTTACCATTTTTACAACCTAACTCTCCCCATCTAAACCCTAAGAATGCTTCTCAGCATCTCCAAGATAGCTATGGACAATGTGTAGTGGGCACCAGGGGTTTTAAAAGTGGCCAGTAACAGAAGAGTTAAAGCAGTGAGTGGTGAGCAGGAATGAGGATGGAGTCAGTCACCCCTGGGCCTCAGTCCTTCTCATCACACTTCATCATTCTTTGAGCTGGGGCCATTCTCTTGCCCCACTCCTGCCGCTGCTTTTATTTCCTCCTCTTTTAGTGCCCATCTAATGGCTTATTTATTACATCCATACTTTATAAGGAGGATCCTGTGTGGCCTAATTAAGGGCCACGCTTCTTTGGAATTCTATGATAATTATGTGCCTTCGTTGTTTTAATATTAGTCCTCGCCAGACCGAAACTCTCGTTCACTCACTGCATTCCCAGAGGGGTTTTTTATAGGACTGATGAAGCTGGGGCAGAATGATGGTGGATGTTTATATGGCTGCTCTGAAAGCTGAGTCTCCCCTAGTCTCTTGTTTCAAAAGTCCTTCAGCAGGCTGCATACAGGTGGAGAAACTTGGCTGCAATAACGACCTGCTTCAAGTGCTTACATTCCCTTCGAAGGTTGTGTTCAGGAACCTTGGGTGAAGGGCACGGTAAAAAGGGTAGTCCGATTCCTTTCATATTTCAATTCCATATCCACCTATGAACACACACACACACACACACACACACACACACACACACACACACCATGTGATGCATTATTTCTATTAATATTTTTGTAAATGAAATAAGGATGAAAGGACATGCTGCACTTGTTAAATAAATGCCACAATTGGATTGCTGTAGGATCTAAAGAGATGGCCTGGCTCAGTGGGAGAGAACGCTGCTAACTAGGGTACAAGGATAAGCATGAACAGCGTGTTTGCTTGCATTTCTTAACAGGAGCACTTTCGGAGTTCAGCTGCTGTATAAACATTTCTCATCAAGCAGGAATGCTCCCCGAGGAAACGCCACAGTGCTGAATAAGTTCTAAAAGGGGGAAAAGGTCTTGGAGGCAAACCTATACACCATGTTCTTTGTATGTTCTTACGGAAAACCTATAAATCATTATATTTATCATTTTTTCATAGTGGAGTTTTCCAGATTTTCCCAGCTTTGGCATCGGAATAGGCAATGTACAGTAATGGGCAGTTTTTATTTTCAGTGTAGCTCATTTCCACTCACTAGACGGTAATGCCGTTTAAATGCTCAGAAGATAATTGCTGCCCATCCTCTAGAGATGCTCTGGAATGCTTGAGTGGCATTTCTCATATTTCTACAACATGTAAATGGTCTCAATCCAGTCACTTGTGCAGGAACATGAAAATATACACAGTGCAATCGCTCCTGCTCACATTCACACACTGACATGTATTCACAGTACATTTAATATCAATATCATTACACACACAAACATTTCTACAGATGCAGATTATCATTTATTTATTTTTTATTATTATATATATTCATTCATTCATTCATTTTCTATACCGCTTATTCCTGTGTTCAGGGTCGCGGGGGACCTGGAGCCTATCCCAGGAGACTTCAGGCACTAGGCGGGGTACACCCTGGACAGGGTGCTAATCCATCGCAGGGCACACACACATACACACACTCACACACACTACGGGCAATTTAGGAATGCCAATTAGCCTAACCTGCATATCTTTGGACTGTGGGAGGAAACCGGAGTACCCGGAGGAAACCCACCAAGCACGGGGAGAACATGCAAACTCCATGCACACCGAGATGGGAATCGAGCCTGGCCGGGGAATCGAACCCAGACCCTGGAGGTGCAAGGCGACAGTGCTAACCACTACACCACCGCACCGCGTTATTATATATACAGTGGTGTGAAAAACTATTTGCCCCCTTCCTGATTTCTTATTCTTTTGCATGTTTGTCACACTTAAATGTTTCTGCTCATCAAAAACCGTTAACTATTAGTCAAAGATAACATAATTGAACACAAAATGCAGTTTTTAAATGAAGGTTTACGTTATTAAGGGAGAAAAAAAATCCAAATCTACATGGCCCTGTGTGAAAAAGTGATTGCCCCCCTTGTTAAAAAATAACTTAACTGTGGTTTATCACACCTGAGTTCAATTTCTGTAGTCACCTGATTACTGCCACACCTGTTTCAATCAAGAAATCACTTAAATAGGAGCTACCTGACACAGAGAAGTAGACCAAAAGCACCTCAAAAGCTAGACATCATGCCAAGATCCAAAGAAATTCAGGAACAAATGAGAACAAAAGTAATTGAGATCTATCAGTCTGGTAAAGGTTATAAAGCCATTTCTAAAGCTTTGGGACTCCAGCGAACCACAGTGAGAGCCATTATCCACAAATGGCAAAAACATGGAACAGTGGTGAACCTTCCCAGGAGTGGCCGGCCGACCAAAATTACCCCAAGAGCGCAGAGACAACTCATCCGAGAGGCCACAAAAGACCCCAGGACAACATCTAAAGAACTGCAGGCCTCACTTGCCTCAATTAAGGTCAGTGTTCACGACTCCACCATAAGAAAGAGACTGGGCAAAAATGTCCTGCATGGCAGATTTCCAAGGCGCAAACCACTTTTAAGCAAAAAGAACATTAAGGCTCATCTCAATTTTGCTAAAAAAACATCTAAATGATTGCCAAGACTTTTGGGAAAATACCTTGTGGACCGACGAGACAAAAGTTGAACTTTTTGGAAGGTGCGTGTCCCGTTACATCTGGCGTAAAAGTAACACAGCATTTCAGAAAAAGAACATCATACCAACAGTAAAATATGGTGGTGGTAGTGTGATGGTCTGGGGTTGTTTTGCTGCTTCAGGACCTGGAAGGCTTGCTGTGATAGATGGAACCATGAATTCTACTGTCTACCAAAAAATCCTGAAGGAGAATGTCCGGCCATCTGTTCGTCAACTCAAGCTGAAGCGATCTTGGGTGCTGCAGCAGGACAATGACCCAAAACACACCAGCAAATCCACCTCTGAATGGCTGAAGAAAAACAAAATGGAGACTTTGGAGTGGCCTAGTCAAAGTCCTGACCTGAATCCTATTGAGATGTTGTGGCATGACCTTAAAAAGGCAGTTCATGCTAGAAAACCCTCAAATAAAGCTGAATTACAACAATTCTGCAAAGATGAGCGGGCCAAAATTCCTCCAGAGCGCTGTAAAAGACTTGTTGCAAGTTATCGCAAACGCTTGATTGCAGTTATTGCTGCTAAGGGTGGCCCAACCAGTTATTAGGTTCAGGGGGCAATTACTTTTTCACACAGGGCCATGTAGGTTTGGATTTTTTTTCTCCCTAAATAATAAAACTCCTCATTTAAAAACTGCATTTTGTGTTTACTTGTGTTATCTTTGACTAATAGTTAAATGTGTTTGATGATCAGAAACATTTTGTCTGACAAACATGCAAAAGAATAAGAAATCAGGAGGGGGGCAAATAGTTTTTCACACCACTGTATATATTTTTTTTTTTCAGTCATCTTGTGCTAGTCAGATGGCAAAGTCATACATTTATGAACGAATCATTAAAATTCCTTTGGAAACATTCTGTCAGGTTAGCTCATGTTAGCTAGTTGGTTCATATTAGTATGAACCAGTATGATGCCGATCAATCCCTGCTATCCATTTTCACCCAAATGAGGATGGGTTCCCTGTTGAGGCTGGTTCCTCTCAAGGTTTTTTTCCTATTGACTTCTCAGGGAGTTTTTCCTTGCCACTGTCGCCGTCGTCCTCGATTTGCTCATCAGGGACAATCTTATCATTTTCATTCATACACATTCACATTATATACAAACTTAAGTAATTCTCTTGATTGTGTAAAGAATGTAAAGATGAAAAAATTTTATTTCAGGATATCTCATGTTATTATCTTTACCTGTGAAAATGACAAAATATGAATATTTACACCTACAACTTAAAAAACACCAATAGATTATGTCAGGTTAGCTAATTTTAGCTACCATCACCACTATAGGTAATGATTTATAAATAAAACATATTTTAAAACAGATTATCGAAGGGATTACCTCAGGATAATTAGACGACTAGTAGAATCAGTGAACATTGTTTGCAATTAATAATATTATCTAAAAATTATTTTCAGAAATTGAGGCAGCTTATGTTATTTAGATGCCAAAATAATACATTTCTGAACAAATCTTTTAAATTCTCTGAAAAAATCCAGTCAGGTTAGCCTCACGTTAGCAGCTCAAAAATCATAAACGTTACCAAAAAAAAAAGGAAAAAGAAAATTCCTCTCAGAATTTTGAATAAAGGTTGAAATCTTTGAATAAAGATTCATGAATAAAGGTTGAAAGTCCTGGAATCTCCTCAGATTAGCTACCCAGTGACCAATATAAACAATTACTAATATACAGTTTTTCTCAGATCAGAATGAAAAGTCCATTAAAAACCATTAGTGGAACATAAACAAAACAGCGGTAGAGGGAGAAGACGCCAAATACATAGGCAGATTCCTAATGAAATTAGGGCGACACTTGTTGACCATGTTGTCAATAACGGCCTCACAATGGATGAGGCTGGTCAGAAGGTGCAACCAAATGTTGGAAGAACCACTGTGAATGCAATCAGACATTTCGTAGGAAGAAAACAGGTCTGTATAGTATTGGACAGTAATCCAACATCTCCTAATATCTCATGTTTAGTGTACTTTACTGTAATTTGACTGTAATCTGCACCACAAGGATTGAAAGACAACCTCGCAAAGGTGGAAGAGGACGCCTTTTTACCCCACAGCAAGAGGAAGCCATTTGTGCAATGGTGATTGCAAACAATGCAATAAAGTTGAAAGAAATTCAAAACTGTTTTACTTTGTGTAGTTCCATGCAGTAGACTACAGTAGCAATTCTGTATATATATTCACAGAACATACAAAATGCATTATGTTACACAGGAAAAGTTGTTACATTTCTCTCTCTCTCTAAAGCGAGTACTGGAGCTGGAAGCCAGGGAACCACTGCACACATTCATATACGCTGATGAGGCGGGTTTCAATCTGGCCAAAGGCAGAAAACGTGGAAAAAATTTTATTGGACAGAGAGTAACCACTGATGTCCCAGGCCGGCGCAGAGGCCATCTCAGACATTGGTATCCTCACCCATATTCCCCTTCTTGGTCCATACAATACACAACATCTCCTGATTTTTTTAGACACTCTTTACAGGGACAAATGGCGCTTTTCCACTGCATAGTACGGCACAGCACGGTTCAGTACAGCTCACTTTGGTTCGGCTCAGTTCGGCTCGGTTTGCGCTTCCACTGCAGTGTAGTAACGCTTTAGAGTGGGCGGGATTATTCACGTTTCGTTATAGTTGCGGCGCCTCTACTGCCGTGACGTCATCGTAAACGCGCCACAAACAAACACACAACAATGGAGCATATCGACGGCATGGTGTTCTTCATTCTCGGCATGTGGATGTTTTTAACAGCGAGACGAAGAAGTTTGTTTCAAAAGAGGCTGATGGCAGCCAAAGAAAATTTTTGGTTAATACAAAAAGGTGCGTCCGATCCTTCGCTGGCTGTTTCTAAATATAGCGGTTCTGTTGTGTCTCTTGTCGCAGTGGCGCAGTAATGACGATTTTCTCCAGCCAATCAGTGACCAGCAGAGTTTACGCATCAAGTTTTGGTAACGGTTCGGCGCGCTTGGAACCTCGGCTAAGGTGGTACTAAAAAAAGGACCAGGTACCCGGTACTGTTCCCAGTGGAAAACCCCCCAAAAGTGAGCTGTACTGAACCGTGTCGTGCCGTACTATGCAGTGGAAAAGCGCCAATAGTGTGTTTGCAGCACATGACAGAATGCTGGTTGAATATCTCCAGAGGTGTCAAGTAACAAAGTGCAAATACTTCGTTACCTTACTTAAGTAGAAATTTTGGGTATCTATACTTTACTGGAGTAATTATTTTTCAGCCGACTTTTTACTTCTAGTCCTTACATTTTACAAATAGCCCCGCCCCCCCCTCACGTTACTTTTACTCTTATACTTTAAGTAGTTTTGAAACCAGTACTTTTACACTTTTACTTGAGTAAAAAACTTGAGTTGATACTTCAACTTCTAAAGAAGTCTTTTTAAACCCTAGTATCTATACTTCTACTCAAGTAATGAATGTGAATACTTTTGACACCACTGAACAACTCCCTCCCTACTCCCCAGATTACCCTTACAACATGTACTGTAGCACTTTTTTGGGATAAATATATCACTTTTTCCCTTGAGGTGAGCATGAGTATAGGTCACTCAACAGAGCCAATCAACGAGATAGTGTACTATGTGTACATAGAGACATGATATATCAGGAGTATCAGCGAGAATGAAAGGAAAGGTGTACAGGACAGTGGTGAGACCAGCGATGCTCTACGGCTTAGAGACAGTGGCACTGAAGAAAAGACAGGAGGCAGAGCTAGAGGTAGCAGAGCTGAAGATGTTGAGGTTCTCTTTGGGAGTGACAAGGATGAATAGGATCAAGAATGAGTTCATCAGAGGGACAACCCATGTTAGATGTTTTGGAGATAAAGTCAGAGAGGCCAGATTGAGGTGGTTTGGACATGTTCAGAGGAGAGATTGTGAATATATTGGTAGAAGGATGCTGAGGTTGGAACTGCCAGGCAGGAGGTCTAGAGGAAGACCAAAGAGGAGATTTATGGATGTAGTGAGAGAGGACATGAAGTTAGTTGGTGTGAGAGAAGAGGATGCAGAGGATAGGGTTAGATGGAGGCAGATGATTCGCTGTGGCGACACCTGAAAGGGAACAGCCGAAAGACAAAGAAGAAGTGTACATAGAGACATGGAAATGCATCTAAGAGCTGCCACAATCCTTACGAAACATGAACAAAAGCAAAACACAGCATGGCTTACTGCAAAAATAGGGACGTTGACTATGAAAGATGTACAACTTACAGTAAACAAGGCGTACAATATTCAACCGTAAAAAAAAATGTATTTCTTTATATTAATATGTTAGAAAATGTAGCTTTACTGAAAGACAGGCAGACATGTATGTGGGCTTCAACCTGAAAAAATAATATCACTGATTACATTTAAGCTGATCGTCTTATTTTTAGCTTGAGACTTTAAACTATTTCTACAATCTCAACGACGGGTACTTCCGCTATGTATGAATATTTAGGATTTAGATTTAGCTGCTTTGTTTGTTTAATATACAGTACATGTATTCAATAGTAATATGAACTAGTAGAAGTTTTAAACGGAACAGACTCTTTAAGGTGACTTATCATCTGTAACCATAAGCTATTTCACAGCCTATAAGTGCTGATGGCTCCTCATTATTCCTCTTTATCACCTGATGCTAGCTGAAGTATGCCTGACTTATACTAAAGCCTGCTATCTGACTTATCCTTAACATGTCTTTGGGTGATGCGGATGCTTCATTGTGTCTCCCGCCGTGCTGTAAATTTGCCAAAGAACATGGACGTCTCTTCCTCTGCCAGGGTTTGGGCCAAATCCCTGACTTGGCTGCCGTCGCTCTCTTTTGGCAGGTGGCTGGAGCTCGTGTCTGCTTGTTCCATCAGAGGTATTAGGTACTTCTTAACGTCCTTCTCCCATTTCCTTTCCCCTCCATTTCCTCCTGCTCATTAGGCACTACGGATTCCATTCATTTAGCAATGAGCTGAGGGAGGCGTTGTGTGAACACACCCGGGCTTTACATTGATTCATTAGCTCCGATTCCAACCTGAGACATTCTCTTCAGGTCTTTTCTCATTCTCTAGACAAACTCTTTGTTCTGTTGCTTTTTTTTTGTTTTGTTATGTTTTGTTTTTTTTTTGCCTGGAAAAAAAACTTCCCCGAGCATCCCGAGCTTCGTCCGACGTGACTTTGCTCCGCAAGAGAAAAACACAACAGACCTTGAAAAGTTCCAAACACGAGCAGCTTGGGAGAACTTTTGCAAATTAGCCAGATGTGTTAGTAGGACAGTCCCTGGTTGGATGATTTAAAACCTGTTTGTTTGGACGTGACCGCTGTTATCCGATCTGGCGGTTTTCTTCTTCTTGTTTATTCTGCTCTACTGGCTTATCTTGCCACTGAACCTGCAAAACTCTAGTGAGCATTATTTTTTAGATTAACACTCCATCCCTGGAACTCCTTTTCATAAATAATCTTTAAAAAGTCCTCACAGACATAGCATACGAACTTATTAAGAAAATATAAAAGGAGGAAAGAAAAACAGTCAATTTTGCAGAAACAAAATTGTCAAAATAAATAAATGAATGAAAATAGGCAAAAAGTAGAATATATTCAAAGTAGAATATTTTAAACCACATATTATATATTTTAATACTTAATAGTTAATAAATTAACCGTTTAATAGCACTGGCTCCATATTTTCTATGTTAACTTAAGTTCTGTCATTTGTAGATAAATGTTTTACTTGATTAAATAAAAAATAAAATAAAAAAAAAACATATTGTAAACGTGAATTAAATAAATTAACATTGATGTAACATTATGTAAATCTGATGACTTGTGTAAAATCTTTTAAGCATGAAACGTTACATGATTTCTTAAAGCATTTCAATGATAATATTTTAACATAATAATTATTTACTTTCAATACTTTATATTTATTATTTATAGTTAAGAAGAATGGCGGCGCGGTGGTGTAGTGGTTAGCACTGTCGCCTTGCACCTCCAGGGTCTGGGTTCGATTCCCCGGCCAGGCTCGATTCCCGTCTCTGTGTGCATGGAGTTTGCATGTTCTCCCCGTGCTTGGTGGGTTTCCTCCGGGTACTCCGGTTTCCTCCCACAGTCCAAAGATATGCAGGTTAGGCTAATTGGTGTTCCCAAATTGCCCGTAGTGTGTGATTGGGTGTGTGAGTGTGCGTATGTGTGTGTGCCCTGCGATGGATTGGCACCCTGTCCAGGGTGTACCCCGCCTTGTGCCCTAAGCCTCCTGGGATAGGCTCCAGGTCCCCCGCGACCCTGAATAGAAGGATAAAGCGGTATAGAAGATGAATGAATGTTAAGAAGAAGGCCATTTTTTTCTATTACATATCTGTAAAATATTTAATTGCTAGATCCTGGGAATCAGATTTTAAGAGTGACTAATTATCGGGATTTTTTTCCCCTTATTTCTTTCTCTCTCTGTCCATTTCCTGTCCTGCTCTATAACTTTCAGGTTTGAGGAGCTCCTTCAGGCCCCTGGCTGTGCTCATTAAAAAAACTTTTCCCATCGATTCTTGCTTGATTTGACAAAGTCAAGATCTCACATTTGGCGTAATATTACAAGGGAAACATTGAGCGAACGAGTCGCCCTGAACGACTGGAAATAAAAGTCGGTCGAAGCCCTGGCCTGAAACCTGATCTCGGCGTCCCGTGCCGCATTTGGTTTTCATTATTTTGCCTCGAAAATTTAACAATAGCACCCAGGGATTAAGTCATGGGGCAGGACGCAGCCAAGCCAAACATCCTGCCTCCCCCAGAAAAAATGGAGATGGATGAAAAAGGGAAACAGGTGGAAGGAGTGCTCTTTGTACGTTTTTGGTTTTTTTTCGTGGAGGTGTCATGCGCCGGGATCGTCTTCGGCTGAAGACACACTTTTGGCAGGGAAAGTCAAAAGAATAAAAAACCTAAAACTAGGAGTGTTTCTTCACACTGCACAAACAGCATTCATATTTTTTTCACAGAGTCTCTTTCACAGAGGAAATGATAATATTTTTTTTGTGATCGAAAAAAGATTGTAGTCAAAAAGATGGGAACACTGAGAGATGAAGAGATTGTGCTAGGGAGCCGGGTGTGATCTGAGGCAAGCACTGTGATGATGGGAAGCAGGCCGTGCTCAAATAATAATAAAAACTAAACTAAAAAATCTGTCAAGCATTAATATGTTTTTTTTTTTTGGTTGACTAAATTCAGAGCTTTATCAGTGCTTTTTTCTTGTTGTTACAGAAAAGTTGTTTTTTTAATAACTGAACTGAGCTTTTTAATAAGAAAAAAATTATAATGATGCTTTTTTTTAAGTTTGTTTAATAATTTTTAGCTTATATTATTATTATTATTATTATTATTATTATTATTATTATTTTCTTTACTTTATCATATCAAAGAGTAAATATATTTTTAAATCAAATTAAAATTTGTTATCTATACTGTATGCAGTGTTGTGTAATTTAATCCAGTTTTTTTTTTTTTATAAAAAGAAATAATAAAAAGTTTCTTAAAATTGTGCTGTTGTGACAGGTGCTGCTGTTTTTCACCTGTGCTGTGAAGTCATGTCGAATGCAGCGTTTCCCCTCATATGATTCAGTAACACTTGTCATCACTGGTGTTATCAGTCTCATCAAATCAGACCCAGTAAGCTCCTCAAAACAACACACACACACACACACACACACACACACACACACACACACACACAGAAAAAGAGTTGATGATACCTGATCTAGAACTCAAACATAAACCTCCAGGGTTTTCTGCATCCATTCCAACATTCATCCTGAAAGTTACATTTTAACAAGCAGGTACAAATTTCATGACGTAAAAGACAGGTCCTTAAACTCTGAACTTAGTTAGCATAAACGTTAACTGTCTGATCTTAATTAGCTAGGCAAGATTGCTATGAAATCAACTATAGTTTAGCTATTGTTGTGAACATTTTCCTCTCTTTTAGTAAAAAAAGTTTTTTTTTTTTTGCAATGTTCAGAAATGATCGTGATATTATTGAAAAGGAAGAAAACATGTAGTTATAGGGAAAATAGCTAAAAAGTTGTAAAAAGAGCTACGCTGAAGATAGGAAGGTACCAAATCATGAAGTTGTAATGTGTGTGTTTGTGTATACAATGTAAGCTATTTTAATGGCATTTTAATTTGCTATTTTGAGCCACCCTTTTAATAAAATAATAATTTGTAAAGTAAATTAATTACAGGTTACACTACATGACCCTATCTTATGATTTTATCCAAAAAATTCTCCAGATAACATCACAAATTAAGATTTCCTCTAATGTCCTCCAAAGGGACAGAATGATTAGTTAATTAACAGTGTCAGAAAACTGCAAGGGGTGTTTAAGTTAAACTAGAACTTGTGATGAAATTTCTAAGGAATGAAGGCATAAAAGCGATCGACATTTAAGACTTAAAGCACAGTATGGCACTCTTAAGCTAAAAGGATGCAAACATTTAAAAGAAGCCTGTACTGTATGTCCATGAATGATGAACCCCGCTTCAGGCGTTCCTGTGAACATTCAGTGATCTTTGAAAATCAGCTGATAATTTGTTGTGGACTTGCAGAAAAGATGCGTCTGTCTGTGGGAACTGTACACGCAATCATTCACCAACACCACTTAAAGAAATTAAAGGAACTTGGGTGGGAGTTGTTGCTACATCCCGCGTACAGCCCTGGCCTCGCTCCAAGTCATTTCCACATTTTTGAGGTATTAAAGAAGTTCCTGAGAGCCCAGTGTTTTAGACATGAAGCTTCAGTCTGATCACGTGAAAGCATACAGTACAATCTTGATGGTATCCAAGCACTAGTTAAACACTGGGATAAGTGCATTAGAGTAGCAGGGGATTATAGTGAGAAATAAAGGGAGTTTTTACTCTCATTACTGTGTTCTGTTATTCTGTACAAATCAAAAGTCCCAGTTTGACTTGAACACCCATTTTTCTTTTTAAGAATGGCTTCAAATGGTATGCAGTTGTTTTTCATTTATTTTCCAGCCAAATTATACATTTCAGCATGAAATACACTCCAGCTCAGGTTATAAATGTATGATAAGGAAGCTTCTTTGCACCATTTCTTCCTCTTGTTCCTCTCACATCCATCTTGTGTGAGAAGTTTCCACCATGTGAACCTCTGAGAAAAGGGTTTTCCCCCACTTAAAGGACATTTCCTATGGCTTGTTCTCAGCATCTTCCACACTCGCACTCTCTCGTTTGTGTTTTTAGCTAAATCAGCCGTAAACCTCCCACACCACCAAGCCCTTTTAGAACCAGCTTAGCGGCTCAGACTCTTTTCCGTTCCTTATAAAATCTTAACTGCGGAAACCTTTATTAAATCAGAATTCGTCATTTTACACATGGCTCAAGCTGTTCCGCTTCCTCCACGGCTCGGTAGCAAGCGACAAAGCTCTTGGCGCTGTTAGAAAGAGGCTGAACCGTGGGAACGGCTCTTCAACACACTGAGGCCCGGCTTCCTCAAAGCTACTCTGGCGAGCCAGTGTTAGATGCAAACCACAGAGGCTTTTAAATTTAGCCTCGAGTTAAATGAGTAAAAGTTAGGAGCTTCAGCGATCTGACCCCAGTTCTTCTCACAGAAATGAAATAAAGCTAATCTACAGTAGATCCTTTGAAAGTATTATTCGCTGTATAGAGTCTTTCAGAGCACAGGGTCAGCCATGATACAGCATCCCTGGAGCAGATAGGGTTAAGGGCCTTGCTCAAGGGCCCAACAATGGCAACCTGGTGGAACAGATTACATTTATATGCAAAGGAACCGCTATACAGTTATTCACCTATTAACTTATGGCTCCAAAAAGCACACGCATTATATAATAACAAAGAAACAATCAATAGACAATGTTAGCAAACCAGATATGGAATTTTTAAATGAAGATTAAATGTGATAATGCCTAACCCTAGTATTTGGTAACTATCCAGATATTCCATTTCAAGCTGAAAATAAGGCTAGACAACATCAGCTTACCGGAAATGTAATATTAAAATCGTGGCACAGCTAGTTACTACTACATACAGTGGGTATTAGGAGTTTGCCAGCTAACCAGCTAAACAAAACTGTATTAAATTTAAAACATACATTACAGCTAGACAATTTTAGCTAAATAGCTATGCAGCTATGCAGATATTAAAATTAAACTAAACTGGGCATAAAGTTAGACCAATCTAGTGTTTTCTAGGTAGCTACCAAGGGAGATTACATGTCAGATTAAATAAACAGACATTTTTAAAACAGGCCTTGAACCTAAAACCAACAAACTTGAAGTATATGCCACCAAAAAACAACAACAGAACCTTAAATAACATGGCTAATCATGCTAAAAATAAACACAGGTGTGCCCAGTGGTGGTGGCTGCTTGGAACCGGAAGTCAATGGTGGAAATTTTGTGAAGACTTTTTGGAGCATTCTGGGAAACTGAGTTCCCTTTCAAAAGCTACACTCGATGCTGCGTGAAAACGCTATGGGAACGCTCATTGCGCGACCTGTTGTTGAAGCATGTGTGTCACAACCTCGGTCAGGTGGCGTCATCTGATTAGGTGCACCTGGAGGTTATAAATAGGCATGAACCGGAAACATCTTCAGCTCTTTTTGTCTTCAAGGACTGCATTGTTGCACTTTTTTAAGAAAGCGAAAATAGAAAGTGTCTTATTACTCACCAGAAAGATGGCAGTTAGACACAAGTCCGTCCCTCCGTGTAAAAGATATCTCGCTGAGGGCGATCTCCACGCTTTCTGTTTTCAGTGTTTGGGGGAAGAGCCCTCTATCTCGGTCTTTAGGGAGCAGGTGAGTACCGCAATTTTCTACCTATTAAAGTTCCTTGCGCTTGGTTCGCTGTCTTTAAAACGAAACCGCGAGCCGTGACGCATTTCTCATGTGCATATCTGGCAGAAGCGCATGAGACAGAATCTTCCTTTTCTCTTGCTCTCTCGCCGGATCATGAGCCTTTACCATCCACTTCTCAAGCACTCCGGCGCTTCTTGTGAAGTGGCGGAAGAAACTTTCTCTACCAGTAGTTATTAGAGGTGGTAACGTGCGGTCGAAAAGCGTACACCTCGATTCGCCGTAAATAAATAAATAAATAAATGATTCCAGGGCATCCGTATACTGAATTACATAGACAACTGTCTGATTCTTGCTCAGTCTTAGCAGCTAGCACTTCGACATCGAGATTCCACGAAAAGTGTTCTCTTTCCTGCTCAAGTGCGATATATTATGGGTGTCACATGGGACTCGACCGCAATGCGGGCAAAGCTGTCTCCTATGCGCTGAATCCATTCTCAATATCCTAATGGAGATCAAGCCAGGCCAGAAAGTAAGTTTTCACTACTTTCAGAGAGCTGTATCCACGGTGCCTCGAAACGATGACTTTCGTATGCCCTTTCAGAACGTATGCCCTCAAATGGAATGTATTGAAAATTGGTGCATAGTAAAAGATGTACACCCAGTCCACTGCCAAATTGTTTCAGTGCTGGAGTTCCTACAAGAAAATTTACCTCGGGCTCATGCCCTAGTATTCTCAGAACGTACGTAGCCGCTATTTCGGCTTGTCATGTCTTTGCCCGTGGGCTGGTCAAAGCTATTCTGCTCCTCACCCCAACCATCTTCCGAAGGTTCCATTCTCGACTATGCACCCAGTTGTTCTCGAAGCCTCTGTCCTCCACCTTTACAGCTCTGGAGCAGGAAAGACTTCACTTACTGTCTTCAGTTCGTGCTCTTCAGATTTACAGTACATCCACCGCACTAGCCAGTGACATAAATCACAGCAGGTTTTTATACGTTGTGGGGACCACAGCCGAAGGGCGGCAGCCACTGGACAAATGCTGTCACATTGGGTGAGAGATGCTATTGCCCTAGCCTATGAGGCACGTGGAAGACTTTGCCTCTAGTAATTAGGGCCCATTCGACCAGGGGGCTTGCCTCATTAATTGCTCTGCAAAAGGCTCCCCTTGCAGCAAGTGTGTGATGCGGCAGGTTGGTCCTCTCCGCTCACATTTGTCAGATTTTATAGTTGGATGTCCATGCAATGCTAGCATCCCAGAATTATGTCTGAGACCCCTTGGGGGACCATGCTCACACTACACAACCCTGGGGGTCCAGACACTTGCAGTTTGGCAGTGTTGGTATTCTCGTTCCCATAGCGTTTTTACGCAGCATCGAGTGTAGCTTTTGAAAGGGAACTTCTTGTTGCTGTAACATGTTGAAGCATGTGGGTCAAACACAGCAATTTTTTTTTACATATATAACCTCGGTCAGGTGATGTCATTTGATTAGTTGCACCTGGAGGTTATAAATAGGCATGAACCAGAAACATCCTCAGGTCAATCTTGTCTGAAAGGACATCCAGTCATGCATACAGTGCGGCATTGGAGTGCAACATATCGTTCCCGCTTTTTCAGGACGTTCCTCATTGTAATATAACAGAAATCCAGAGTTTATTGATTTGATTGGTTGATTTGGTTGGTTAGTTAGTTTTTTAGTTAGTATGTTTGTGGTATTTTTTCACACCTTGTCATCTTGACAAAAATCTGGACATCATGTTTTGTTCATATGTGAACAAAAGTAAGAAGAAAGATGAATTAAAATTGAAACATACAGTGAAACCTCGGATTGCGAGTAATACGGTTTGCGAGTGTTCCGTAAGATGAGCAAAGATTTTTTATAAATTTTGACTTGAAAAACGAACAATTCTTGGTTTACGAGTACCGAGTATCATGTATCACGCATGCGCTTCTTGTTTTGATGACGAGCAACACGTGATCGCAACTGAACCAACGTTTTTTCTCTCTCTTGCGCCACGGACTTGTGGGTAATCGTCTCCCCTGCTGGGTCTTAGTGCTCGTCTCTCACTGATATAATCAACATCCGTGGACGAATGTACTGTTTAATATAACACTGTGACCACGTGTGTGTGTGTAAAACATATTTTATTTTGTGTCTGTATACGTGTGTGTACAGTGCGTGTTTAAAGCAAAAGCAAGTATCATAAGAGAGGTTAAAGATCCATTTTCTCATTCTGTATCAGCCTGCTCTTTGTGTCTGTCTTTGTGTCACACGCGCGCGCACACACACACACACACACACAGACCCTTCCTACTTTTGCCTTCACAGACATACACACACACAAACACTTTTTTTCTCTGCTCTGTCGCGACACAGAAACACTGCTCTGTCGCGATTCTTTTCAAAGGTAAAGTGCAGGTTAATTTGTATTATTTTTACTTTACAACAGTGATTCTGTTAGTGTGTCACTCAATCGAGTGTCATTAGAGAGATTATTGTTTATTTTTCTGATAAAAGAGTGGAAGACAGGTAACTGTGTAAGTCGAGAAGGGGAAAGGGGAGCTTACTTTAGATTCACACACACAGCATCTGCAGGCACAAACGTAAACACTCATCTGTTTGGATTCTTTTTTTTTACTTTTTTTTTAAGGGGACATACGGTGCTACATGCACTTTTTCAAGCTGTTTGGACTGAAATGTGTGTTAGGAGAGTGTGTACACAACCACTCTACAATGACAAAGAGCCGCCCAGCGATTTTCTTTTAATTTATTAAAATAAGATACCCCTTCTGAAATCAGCCCGGTCTCAAAAGCCTGTCTGTGTGACTTCAGTGTGAGTGTGGTGTGCAGGTGTTTAGTGTAGACATTAGTCCCCTGTGGTCTAGCGGTTAGGATTCGGCGCTCTCATGTGGGAGGCCCGCTCAATGCACATGCTTTTTTGCACGACATATTTATAAAGTTTTTCTAAAGTTGCGTAGTAGACGAGGCGGGCTCAGCAGAGGTCATTAGCATTTAAAGGAGCATAAGTTGCTGAAATAAGTTGCTGAGAACAGAGCTACTTTTTACCAGGTAAAAGTAGTACTTTTTTACACAACCATTGATAATTTTTAATTAAAGTATATTACAAACTTTTCATTAGGACCCTAAAGAATCATATTAACCTATAAAGAATTGGGACTGGATGGCCCCTTTAAGGTAACGTGTAGGTTAATTTGTTTTATTTTTACTTTATATTTTCTGTTTACTATTTTTTGTATTTATTTTTTGGGCTGTGGAACGAATATGATTCCATTATTTCTTATGGTAAAATTCCATTTGGTTTACAAGTTGTTTGAAATACATACCCACTTTCAAAATGAATTATGCTCATAATCCAAGCCTCCACTGCATATAGTAATTTAAGATGGCCATATTTACATTTTTTATTTCATTTCATTAAATTGCTTTTAGCTCCTGTAAACACACACTTCCAGTCTCTATAACCCCTTTTAGGCGTAGGTACAATACAATGTAGGAAACTGAAACTTCAAACAGTATAAATTCTAAGGTGAAAATCTTCAAAAATGATCAGGACTCGGACAGGTAGTGTTACAAAAGATAGATAATCTGCACTTAAGCCAGATAAAACAAGCAAAAATTATGGGAAGTAGAAAATGAAAATGAGAGGCTCAGACATGCACAATAACCGCCTCAGCCTTTTCAACTCGCCAGAGAAAGGCCCAGGGTATGTGGAGAGACAGTTATGAACATGAATCCGGTGAACACAGTAAGGTATCATTGATTAAAATCGGCAAAACAATCACACCAAGATTAATTCCAAGATTGGGAAAACTATAAGTATAAAAGTATATATAACTATTTAAGTATATATATTTTTTAAATACGGAGTAATGCAAACCATTTTCAGGAATATTACAGATGAGTTTGAACAGAAACACAATAATTCACAATTTCTTTTTCATCCAGGTATTTGCTTAACATTTGGGAATAGTTGATAGTGAATGTGTGTGTTCTTTGACTATGTGTGTGTATGTGTGTGCGTGTTGGATAGGAGATATTCAAGCCTATGATATGCTCCCACACACAGCAGATAACACACAGGCTTCCTGTACGTCTGATACGACCTCCGATATCTAACAACATCAAAGTGTTAGCGGACCTTTATAGTTCAAATGAACTGGGGTTGTGCTTTTTGGATACACATGCACATGTGCACACACACACACACACACACACACACACACACACACACACACATACAGAAAGGTCCTACTCCATGAGACCTGTCAGGAGCATTGACTATAAAATGTTATTAGTTAATATGTGTTTATTAAGACTTTAATTCATAAATTAGTAGATACATTTTTAGTTAGGTTTAGTACGCTACGTTTTCGACACATATTAAGGTTAGTTAAAGTAAAACAGACAATGTTATGGTTGTTAAACAAAATGAATAGTTTCACTATGCTAAGATGTTAAATGTTATGTGCATTGATTTTTGCTCCGTCAGTGTGTTAGATTTTTGCTTCAGTGATAAAAAAAAAACATGTAATTGTTGATATGGTGAAATTTGCGTTAACAGAAGGAGTCTCCAGTTTTAGTGCATTGCAACAGTCATGTGTTAAGCTGAACGTCATTTCAGCTAATTTTTTTGTTTGTTTTTTTGTTTTTATGTGAGTGTGTAACATACAGATATTACACTATTACACCAACTTTAAGCAATTAGAAATTAAACAGTGTCATTTGGATCTTACTTTTTCATTTTAAAAATGATGTCCCATCAATAGAAGGGTCCTGGCAGACTATTCAGAACAAAAGGTCAAAAAGCCATGGATAAAATGCAGTGAATAAAATGTGAAGAATGTCCAAGCCCCATGCTAAGAGCCATGGCATAAAGATTGACTGGTTTTATTCCCCAAAAACACACTGGCTTTTATTAATTCATTCATTCCCTCATTTATTCATTCATTCAGTGGATCTTCTACAGTGTTTATCCTGCGGGGAGGGTCGCGGGGGGCCTGGAGCCTCAGGGGCACGAGGCAGTGTACTGTACATTGGCAGGTTTTGCTTTTTGTCTTTTTTAAGTTGCAATTAAATTTGGAATCCTGACAGTTTCTATATCATGCAAAAGATTCCGTGTATTAAATACATCTCTTTGTTGTTGTTTTTTTATTTCTTTTTGCTCTTTTTCTATGGTTTTAGTTACTACAGGAACATCTTATGAAATTGTGAAAAAAAAAAAAAAAAACATTAAACACTCAAGAGGATCCGCAAATAAATTCCTTCAAAATTTCTGAACATGCATTAACATATTTTTTCTATTGTATTTTTTTGTTTGTTTGTTTTCTCTTTTGCCAACTTTAATTAATATGCTGACAAAGTGGAACTTGTTCCTTTTTTTAACAGAAACCTCACAAGTTTTAAGAGCTGATCATAGTTTTCAAGTTTTAGAATTATGTTTATTTCTATTTATATTCTATTTTTAGTATTGTAAGTACCTTTATGTTTAAATTCCTGACATTATTAATGACTTTTTGCCTCACCTATCAAGCACTTTTAATTTATTTGTTTATTTATTTATTTGTTTGCTTTATGGCAAAACAACCAGCAACTGAAACCATGAAAGCTTCCAAATCTATAATAAATAAATAAATAAATAAATAAATAAACCTCTGAGTATTATAATAAATTGCACTGAATACTTTTTAATACTGGCTTATTTGCTTTTCTCTCAGCTTTTATGTTACTAAGGCAACAAGATTTGTATTGAATTAAACTGTATTTAATTACTTGTAATTTTTTTAATTGCCTTAATATGTTTTTCTCTGTGTATTTTAATGTTTTTATCTCCGTTTATTCGATTTAAACGACTCCGTTAAATGTTGCTATAAAAATAAACCGTCTCATCAGTGTTATTGCTATCATTAACACATCCATTTCAAATGACAGCGCTTTGCTTTTTCTTTTCAAGCCAAATGTAATCTTTATTAGTCTGTTTCTGTACAAAAACCACGGTATCACAGAAAATAAAAAGAAAAAAGAAAAACATGCATTTATGTACAGCACATTTATGTGTGAGAGGAGACGAAAGGGTTCCCCTCGGTTCTAAAGACATTAATTAAACATTGTGCTTTTGATATACTTTCAATATATTTCAATATTTCACAAAGATCAGAAAGCAGTACCTCTACCCTTTTCAACATCGGGAAATAAAAAAAGGAAAGAAAAAGGAAAGTCAAACCCGGCGTTCTTACACTCTAAAACGCAACACAATGACAAGATAGACAGGAAGTGTCGTGTGTGTGTGTGTGTGTGTGTGTGTGTGTGTGTGAGAGAGAGAGAGAGAGAGAGAGAGAGGCTGAATTTGTATTTGTATAATGGCTCAATATGTCACATTTAATGTAATTAAAGTCATTTTCACACATACAGAACTTAAATAGTGATGACTTCATTCCGACAGTAAAGTTCTTCTAATTGAGTGATGTAAAGGCAACATCAGTACATTGTTTTTAAAAGATATATTTCATGTACTCACTCATCAACTTACCCTAATCTTTTATATGAATTTACATCTAAATTGTACATATATTTATTTAAACCATCACCGCTTGGGGTCGGTTTCAAAATCAGCCTCGGAGACGACGTCATTCAAATAAAACCTTCGATATAATCTGAGAAATCCGGTAAAATAAATAGCTTTAAAATTTATAGACAGAGTGATTTTACGTATCTCGTTGCAAAATGATCTCAATGGTTATGGTGATATGGTGCATTCTCAGAAGTTCCTTTACTGCACATCTTTATTGGTCTAAAGCAAATCCATGGTGTATATATATATATATATATATATATATATATATATATATATATATATATATATTATATATAAAAGAGGTTTGATTTTACATCACTTGCTAAACTTGGAATTGAGAAGACCATCCGTTCCTGAGTAGAAATTTCCAGATTTCTTAGTTTTTTCCTAGTCAGAGGATTGACATTCCGAGTTATGAAATTTAATCAATAGCTTGTCATAACAAGTTATGGCAACGACCACAAATTATTTATTGTTGATTAAACTGAATGTTAAAATGCTAATTAATAATGTGCTCAGATTTAGCCTTTTCTTTTATTCGCACAACCAAACAGTACATTTTAGTTTAGAACATTAGGCTAGGTTAAAATTAAGCTACTGGGCACAACTGCAGATTCGTAGCAGGCATCAAACTACAGGTCTACCATCTGCTACAGACCCAAGTCTCACCCATTGAGATCAATTTGTCTGATATAAAATTTGCAATGCACCACAATCCAAACCATTTAAATATTCCAAACTATTAATGTTTGTTTCACTTCAATTATACACATTGTTCTATTTAGCTAGCTAAATGTAGACAATGAACAAATTGAGAAAGAAACAAGCTGAATAATCATCTATAGACTGTCAACAACCTGCCATTATTCCTAATCTATAAACTGGTAGGCGGCTTCTTCTTCATTTTATCACAATATCAAATTCTGTTCATGTGGATAGGTTCCATGGCATAGCGTTAGGAATTGAATCAAGAATCTATAGACGGGCCAGTTTATACAGTAGATGCTTTCTATATTAAATATAATGACATCATTGTTCTTTTTGTTCCTCCATCTGCTTTGTTTTGGGAAGTACATAGTGGTAATTTTTTCATAAAGCATGGCTACAAATTAATATATTAAAGATCAGCTCCTTTCTATGTCAAGATCTCTATAGAATTACACAATTGTAGCTGCAACAACCTAATTATGGAGGCATTTGGTACTTTCTGGGCTACCGAAATTTATGAATTTCACATATTACTTAAATTGTGGCCACAATCCGCTAATTCATGGCTAATTTCAAAAATGTAAACCTAAAAATCATCACCATGTGCCCTTAGAGTATCTATACAGTATGAGATTTGATCTTTGTGTAAAGAAACTTTGTTACTGTACATCTAAATGAAAAAATTTACTATATAATAATTGACTAATAAATCTGAAGGAACTTCATACCTTCTGTATTCTGGATTTCAGGTTGATACGCGTGAAGTGCATTTTGCATAAGTAGTAAATTTAAGTTGTGCGCAATGATGCGAGCAATAACATCACGTCTAGTGCTCCAGTTTGTTTTCTGAGCAATTTTATACAATTTTGTGAAAATTCTTACATTTTGTAGCTAAATCAATATTTTGACAATTTGATTTATTTTTGGACGAAATTCTAAAACTGATTATTTTACCGTTTTGCTGTTTTGTTGTTGTTTTTCCTAAAACCCAAATTAGTCATCTACACTAACCACTACAAGGCATCCTGACGTGACCTTAAAAAATTAAGCACATGAAAACATTTCAGAAATAACATCCAAACCATGTGATGAGCAAACATTCATCCCAGTCATCACCATAGCAACAAACTAACTCGATGTGTGGGAACGTACTGGTGCATATTTGTGGAATTGTTTTTTCAGTCGAACCGCTTTTTTCCTGTTAAGTTTGTTCGCTAATATAGTACATTACCCTTGTAAGTGCCCCAACGAAAACAGTGCAGTTGGAAAGATCGATGAACATACACATGTTTTTTTTTTTTTTTTTCGTCACAAGAACAGGACAGGACGAAGGAAAAAGGCAAACGAGAACAGAAAAATGCTGTTTACAAAAAGAAAAAAGTTAAATATACAAATAAAAAAAGGGATATTTTTTCTTTACAAAAGTGGTGAAGCGTACATCCTGCTTTCAATAAAGCAGGTGACCTGACGTGATTTTTTTTGTTTGTTTGTTTGATTGGTTTTTACAAAGGAAAAAAAAAAGACTTTTCACACTTTTTTACAAGATCTAAAAGGTATTAAGACATCAAGAGATATGTGATCCTATATTTCAGGCCTAAATCACCAAAGAAATTCCCAAACATATTTTTTTTTATATAAATACATACAAAAAAAATTCACAAGAAGTTCAACAATAATGTCTGGTACCTAAATGTGAATAAAGTTGCAGAAAGCATTCCTGGTTTAAATCTAGCGATCCACACACCTGCGACTCTAATGTACCTACACACACTCACCGACTCGTCGTTCATAAAAAAAATAGAAAAAAATTTAATAATAATAATAAAATAAAAAGATGACGATTCTTTAAATCTTCGAGTTTGACCCAGCTGTTGTGCACGTGTATCAGGTTAGTAACATTGTTCTTGAAATTATTTACTATTTCAATGGTAGAAAATGGACACGCAGTAGAAATTTATGTTGGAAAGACTCCGTTCGAGCTGATGAAAAATTTCAAACATTAGCATAAGAAGTGGGAGGAGGTTGTAGCTTTCCTCATTTCTCGCCCTCGCATGTATTCATTCTTTTACAAGCTTATTTAATTTTCTGCTCCATCCTTACTGTACATGATACAGTTCATGAATATGAACCGAAATGAAACAGGATCAGCTCCGCATGCAAATGGAAAGTCCGGAAAGGGTCACAGCTGCTGCACGTCTCCAAACTCTTCACTCCGTGCCGAAATCATCTTAAAGCTGCCTTCACATTTGTGGCTTCGGCTGCTGTCGTTTGCAAAAACAAGTCCCCGAAGACATCTATCGTAGGGGGATCGATCCAAAAGAAAGTTTAAACAAAAAGGCATTGTGTTAGTCTTAATCTTTTTTAATGCACTTTTGTCCAGGTTGTCCAGGTTGTGGGGGGAAAAAAGAAAAAAAGAAAAAAAAAACACTCCTCCTGTAAAAAATGATTATGATGATGTGGGGAGATCTGCTAAGATGACGTTTGAGTCGTTGAGTTGTTAAGAATCTTTTAATTTTATATTCAATGAGCAGAAACTTCTCCTGCTTCACATGGGAGGGACGATGAGACCGGCCATGGCTGTAAAACAAGACACAAACACAATCAGTGAGCAGCAACACACTGTAGATATTCATATTTTGGATTATCTTGTAAATACTGACCATGTTGGAATCTGTCTACCGAATAAAACGCAAAACATACAGTATTACAAGTATTATGCGACAGGGTCACAGGATGGATCGATCTATACATCAATACATAGATAAATTGATAGATACTTTATTGCTCCCAAAGGAAATGTCAAAATATTTACCTGCGTTAAAGTTTCATTTAAATATTATTTTCCTTTTTCTGCGTATTACAGTACATATTTATCCTAATTAGATTTTTTTTAATAAATAAGTGTAATTATAAAATATAATATAATTATATAATTACATAATTATATAAATATTATACAAATTCTATGAAATATATTTTTATAATATAAACAAATATTTGCTAACACAATAATAAGAATATTTTAAAGAAATACTATACATAAAAACAGAATGTTATAATTTCATTCAAGTTCATTTTGTTTATGTAAATATCATATTTTTTATGTAAATATACTGAACTAACATTCTGAGTTTCTATTAATGGATTTGCTTATTTTTATTTAAAAATAGTAAAATACCATACTGTATCATACTGTACTTTACTGTAATTATGCTAGTTTATACTATATGCAGTATATAATGCAGTAAATAAATTAGGGCGAAATTGTTTCCACGGTTGAACTTTGACCTAAATAATTTTAAAGTAAGGTGGATTGAGGATTTCCTTTTATTTTTGGACATAAACATCAATCCTTATTACATTTACAGATCAGGAAAAAAAATCTCCGAGTTATGGATCAACTTTGACCTTACATATTTCTGTCCGGTCCGATAAAATATTGTTGAATAGGGCAGTACAAGCCTAGGTGCTTTAGGACAGGTGCGTTCTCATTGGCTGAGAGGCAGGAGAGGGGTGGGGTGCTCACCCTGTAGGCTGCTCCCATTGGTGCCGGTGCAGGTGGGGGGCGGGGAAGTCTGAGGCCGCACGACGGGGGCGAAGGCGCTCTTCTGTTTGACTGCAGAGATCATATGAACAGGAGAGAATGAGGAAGAGGACGTGATGGAGCGGTAGACGGAAGAAGTGAACGACGCAAAATGGAAAATGTGAAAAACAGAAAATAATAATGAGGAGGAGGAGGAGGAGAAGGAGGAGATGAAGTGGTGACGGAAAACAGGCACACATGCACATGCGCACACACAATCATACACACACATACACAGAGGTGAATGAATGAGTGAGTAGGTGATTGGGAGGACGCTCATGCTGGTTATTAGGGCTCGGATGAAGTGCAAAGGGACGACTGGAAGGGAGCAGGAGGATGGGGATGCGAGAGGATGCTACCGGAATGGCAAAGTTGATCCATAACTTACATAATCTTACATAAAGTTACTGTACATTTTTATAGAGCATCACACATAGATATAAAGAAACAGCTCCATATTTAACACAGCAATCATTTAAAAACAGCTTGTCTTTCATCAAAGTTGAGATAAAAGAACAGAAAGGGAAAGTGCATAACACCGAACCTGTGTTCTCAATTTCAGTTTCTCCTGGTGAATCTACTCAAGAATACAGATTAGCCAAAAGCACATTCCTTCGTTAAATTCTAAATCTATTTTCCAAGCCAAGTCGTCCTGCCTGCCTGCTGCTAAAAGCAAATGAAATAAAAACCCTGTCACTTTGCTCGCCGTAGTGACTGCCAACCATATGCCAATCAAAAGAAACACAAGCACTGTGGACTGAATATATGAACTGAGCTACAACAACTCAAGCACTTAAATGCACAGCCGAATTACCCAAGAGGGTGTATTACACATTCACCCCATTCCGACGTGCCTAAGTACTGTAGAAGCATGTTGTTTGAATTTCATACCACTGACATATAAAGGACTAAATTATAAAGCGATGGGAAAGGAGAATCAACACTGGCAGCTAGAGTTCAGGGTAGACAGCAAGCGGCTGCATGACAGGCATGTTAATGTGTTAGTGAGGATGAGGATGACGATGAAGATGAACGTGAGTGGCAGCAATTAGTCATGGCGAGACTTTTTCAACGCCGAAACCATCTGTTCTCCTTCTAGCGATCAGCGAGACAACAGCAGATTTTGTGGCCTTCACAAGGAGGCGCCCAAGCCTTGGACTGTAGTATACGATTTTAAACAACTGAAACTAAGTAGGTTGACAGCGATCAACAAAAATGGAATGGATACAGTCAGATACCCAATCAGGTACACATCAACATGTAGAGGTACATGGCAGTATATAAGCACACCTGTAATTTCCTGATGAACCAGTCCATCACAACTACAGTACAGCAACAGGTATAGACATGTACCATTCAGCCTATGTATAGGCAACTACGAATAAACGTTATTATATACTTTAAAAACAGGTCAAATACTAGAAAAATATATACTCAGATAAACTACCGAAACCCCTGTGGCAGTAAAGAAACACCTGTACAGACGAGAAGCTCCAGCTTCTACTGTACTCCGGTAGACTGGACATATCACTAAAGAAACTATACACTATCACCTGCTCAGGTCAGCTACAGTACAAGTAAAGTATTGGAAACACCTATATGGGTAAAGAAAACTACCTTCCCGGATTGCCTACCTAAACCTCTGTAGCAGTAGACTACATGTACAGGTAGAAACACCTCTACACCTGGTCAGGTAGTATACAGAAGCAGCTTTAAAGTAAAACAATAAGTGGAACTATTGCAATACTTGGGCAGGTAGACTTAAAAAAGCCACTTGCACAGAAAGACTTCAGAAAAGCTTGTACACAAAGTAACGTAAGCACCAAAACAAACAAACTATAGCGCTACAGGGATACTGTACATGTCAGCTACACCTGTTCCTGTAAAGGTACTCTACAGCCATGCTACCGATAATGCCGCTGCTATTGCTATTGTTGCGTCACTGTTCTTGTATAATGCCAGGTTTGTGTTCACTCACTTGCGTAGGGGGAGTTGGCAGTGGATCCATTGAGGAAGCTGGGTGAACCTGGCACGCCAAGGTTGGTCATGCCGGCGGCTCCGTAGCCGTTCATGGTGGAGGTGATGGTGTTGTAGTTGGACTGCTGAGGCGTGGAGCTCGGCGCATAGCCACGAGGAGACACGCTGTTGGAGTTACGTGAATAACCTACAGCATGGGACACAGACAGCAGGCTTAGAACAGACTTTATTATTAAAGCTAAGCATGTTGTTATAGTACATTTTTATAAGCTATGATAACCGAATCTATCCACCGTGGACATACAGGCCTAACCAGGATGCACCGTTTGGGAGAGAAAAAAGAGAATGAGAAAGACTGTCAGTGCTGCCCTTCTACTTATCCTCCTAACATGTGTTTCCCATTCTCTCTGTCTCTCTTTCTTTCTCTCTCTCTCATCATGTCCTGCTGAATTTCTCAGCAGGAAGGCCATTGATGGAGTGCTGGCCTGCTGGCTGTGTATCAAGAAGAAAGCGAGGGCCAAAACACACATACACACACACACACGCACACACGCACACACACACACACGCACACACACATGCATGAGCTCAAACTAAAGCCAAGCTTGCAGAGTCTTCACATTGTCTGAATCCTGAATACTGACAGGTGGAGCTGGACTATCTCATGTGTGTTCAGTAACATGATCTGCTTCATTCTTATACAATGACAGCATATGAGGACATGGCACCTTGACATCCACACACACAAACACACATACACCGTCTCAGAGGTCATAGCAGGGATACTTACACACAAAACAAGAAGTAAACCATGTCATCATGCATCACTTATTTGGTTAAAGAGATGTTGAGGAAATTAAATAACGCATTAGAGATCAAGCAACATGGTGCGGCCGAATGTTACCCCAAGATCAGCAAAAATGGGCATCTGGATTTCAGTTCTTTATTTCTACAGTTGACGCTAACATGTTTTGGAAACTCTTAGAGACACTAGTTTTGCACTACCTAAATCATCACAAAATTGGTACAAAGTTTAGGAAACATTAATATTGAGCCATAAATTCCTATTAGATTTTGTCCTAATTTAAGAAAACATGGACTGCTACAAAACCCTGAGTTGTTTGTAAAATCTTGTGGTGGCTACGGGCTTCGGAATTATAAAGTGTGCTGTATAATTTGTTCTCAGTAGTGTATACATACTTACACAATGAATGAGAGAGAGAGGGAGAGAGAGAGAGAGAGAGAGAGAGAGAAAGAGAGAGGAAATGATAGAGGAAACCAAGCCAAATGTTTTAATCAGTGTTTATAACTGTAACACATACAGTACAAAGTGTAGCAGCCCTTGTGTGTGTGTGTGTGTGTGTGGTGGGGTGTTTTTATGCTCTTTTCCCATGACCTCATGGGGTTCTGTAGGTGTTCTTTCCTGCCTGAATGAGGAAAGCAGATGAGCAGAGAGAAGGATGAGCAAGAAGAGAGAGAGAGAGAGAGAGGGGCATCAAGGGAATGAGTAGGGCTTTTTCTGTCTCCTTCCATCTCCTCTCTCCTCCTCTATCATAAATGAAATGATCTGTTCATCCCTCTCTTCCTGTCTGTGAGAG
Organism: Channallabes apus; assembly: GCA_030522415.1. Classification (NCBI taxonomy): domain Eukaryota; kingdom Metazoa; phylum Chordata; class Actinopteri; order Siluriformes; family Clariidae; genus Channallabes; species Channallabes apus. Next base: position 3,407,955 of record CM060121.1, read on the forward strand.
ACAGAGTTGGTAGATGAAGAGAACCATGGCTCATCTGAGCGGATATTGAAACACTGTCCTTCTCTTACACACTACCTTGTATTGTAAAGTAATGGGGACCGACTTTCCATAAAATCTTGTGTGGGTTTTTCACACATTTATTGCTCATGGGTCTAATTAGTCCTGAGGTAATAATTACATTCTTCTCTACATGTGTCAATGCATTATCCTTAAGGGACGGGGGATTGTTGTCCAGACAATGTCTACAGTCCCCAGGATACTCCTGTGCAAACAGGTCCCCATAAATAGATGGGGAAAAAAATCACACTAAATACATTTGCAATCTGAATCTTAAACCCTGGAGACTGAGGCATGAATGCAGAAAATTTTACCTTAACCTTTGCACCCTGATGAGACAACCTCTGGAACATGACTATGCTCAAGCTCTAAAAAATAAAAATAAAAAACTACACAACCCCCTGGAACCCAGTCATCCAGATCTTCACCTTTGGAACCCCATCAGATGTTACCTTCTGGAACTTAATCTCCAAATCTTAATCTTTAGAAAACAATTAGATGTTGGCCTCTGTGACCTTTGGGGTCTAACTGCTCATATCATAATGTTAGGAACCCAATTAGATGTCAACCTTTGGAAAGTCGCCCAGATATTAACCTCTGGAATCCAAATAAACAAAAATCTATGTAACCCAACTTTTGGAACACAATCAAATGGTAATCTCTGGAGGCAGATAACTCGAATCGTATCGAACCCAATCAGATGTCAGCTTTTGGAACCTAATCATTCAAATATTAACATCTGGAACCCAAACAAAAAAAAATCTTTGGAACCCAAATTTTTAATTTTGAGTCACAATTAGATGGTAACATCTGGGCCTAGTTCCTCAAACCTTAAACTTTGCAACCCAAACAGATGTCAATCTTTGTAATCGTATTACACGAATAGTAACCTCTGGAACCCAGTCAGACATTCATCACTGAAACCCAAATCTGAACTTTGTAACCCAATCAGATGAGAACTTCTGGGGCTTAATCACGCAAATCCGAAAGTTTGGAACCCAACTGGATGACAACATCTGGAACCATATCACCCAAATCTTAACCACTGGAACCCAACCACACCACTGGAACCTGACTGTCCAGATCTTAACCTTTGGAGAACTCTTACTCTCAGTAACCTGGTAAATTGCGCAACAGTACTAAAGCTATCTTACCTGTTATGGGCAAAATTGTTTCCTTATGAAGCAGTCTTATGAATAGTTGTGTGTGTGTGTGTGTGTGTGTGTGTGTGTGTGTGTGTACGTGTGAACAGACCAAGTTGTCAGACGCTGTGTGTAAACAGTGTTTTTCTTTTAATTCACACGGTGTCGTCTTCTTCTGCACTTTTCCACTCATTAACAGCATCGCTCTCTCCCTCTCTCTCTCGCTCACATACGCATGCACGATACGTACAAGCCGCAAACAGATCCGCGCACGAGAGACGCTCATAATGAGTGGCAGCTCCGTAGCATGTGTGTGACAAGCATGTCAAAACTATGCGACTTAATCTCTCTCTCTCTCGCTTTCATCCAAAAAAATCATTAATCACACCGAGGGGTCTCTCTACAAATAATCACATACAGTACAAATATTTGGTTTTGCAAAAACTTGTCCCAAAGTCAGCATCTTGAAAAATAATAATAAATGACACGTTAGATCAAATAGAACAATAAACTCTTATACTAACAGCTATTTTCTCAGCGTGTTTATATTTACATTGTCAAAGTGTTTATTGCTGCTAACTGCCATGCTACGTTTCTCCACAAAGCAAAGGATTGCTTCTGATTGAGTAACAGATTTTTAGGAACCGAGAAGTGCTTGCTATCTGTATAATCAGTTGTGTTGAAACGCCTACAGTGTGTGTATCCAGTGTTCACACGAATGCACGTTCTCGCCAGAGCTATGAGTCTCTAGAGCCATCATAGTGCTGACATGTCTGATTATAGCGCTGCTCAGTCCAAACACACACGCAAACACACACACACTCACCCTGGTCGGCCTGCGTGGCCTCGGAGATGTTGACGGCGAGCTGACTGCTGAACGAGTTCACTCCCATCATGCCCGTGTGCGCGCCCGATCCGGTCAGAGACGGCAGCTGGTTATGGCTGCGCGGCACGCTGTACAGCGCCTCGGTGAGATCGGCCGCCCGCTTCAGGATGATTTCCTTCGAGAAGGCAAGAAACAGAGAGTCGGCTCCAAAACTATTGGTTGAAGATAGTGGTATACTAGAAGATAGTAGAAATATATATTCTTTTAACGGATAAAAACTATCTAGCAGTGTTAACAAACCTGATTGTTATGAGGCATTCCATAAAGAGCTTCCACCAGGTCTGCTGCTCTCTTTAACAGCACCTCCTGTACACACACACACATGTCGAGTTTAGTTAAACATTCTCCTCAAGTGCACCATGAAGGAACCATATTTGCATATATAAAATCATTTAAATCTCATGTTTAATGAATAAAACTTTCCCCAGTTTTTTATTTATTTTTATGTTTATTCATTCATTCATTCATTTTCTATACCGCTTAATCCTGTGTTCAGGGTCGCGGGGGACCTGGAGCCTATCCCAGGAGACTTCGGGCACTAGGCGGGGTACACCCTGGACAGGGTGCCAATCTATCGCAGGGCACACACACACACACACTCACACACCCAACGGGCAATTTAGGAACGCCAATTAGCCTAACCTGCATATCTTTGGACTGTGGGAGGAAACCGGAGTACCCGGAGGAAACCCACCAAGCACGGGGAGAACATGCAAACTCCATGCACACAGAGACGGGAATCGAGCCCGGCCGGGGAATCGAACCCAGACCCTGGAGGTGCAAGGCGACAGTGCTAACCATTACACCACCGCGCCTTTTTATGTTTATTTAGAGAAAAAAAAAACTTTCATACACTACTCATTTAAATCAGCGACATTAAACTTGGTGACATACGGGTGCGGGACAGGGGTGTTAAAACACTGCAAGCATTAAAATGTAATTATTATCACAGAGAAGACATGGCAGATGCATCGCTCCAACACGACGTACAGTACGTGACAAAGAGGGATGGAAAAACAGCTGTCTGCATTTCATTTACACCACACACTTACTGTACAGAACACAAATCCATCATATACATACAGTATAGTGCCTTAAATAAGTATTCACCCCCCCTGTGGAACTTTTCTACATTTTTTCTAGGAACTGAAAGTGGCTTAATTAGGATGAAACATCACAAAAATGGTTAGTAGTAGTGGAAAATGACTGTAGTTATAATTCTTCACAAAATGAAAAAAAAAAAAAGTAGGTGTGCATATACTGTACAAGCAGTCCTGAAAATGTAGAATCGTGATCTATTAGACTGAACAAGGATTGAACAAGAATTGTTTCTCTGACTTTCAATTGTAGAAATGAACCAATCAGATACAACCTGAGTTACAAGTTCTACTGTCAAGAGGTACAATTAGTAAAATGTTTGCACAGATATATTATATATTACTATATACAGTATGACCTATTTTTTTTATACCTATTACATATTCTGTACATAAAACACTCACACCCCTGTACTTACCCATAACGTTATTGTACTACATTTGGCCACTTGTGCACTTCTAATCAGTGTGGATTGATGTAAGTATTCGTTTGCATTAACTGCTGAAAACTCAAATCAACTAATGTGTTAATTTAACAACATAAAGAAGCGCTAGTTTTAGTACTATAAAAGAAAAATACATCTTTAATACAGCTTTAACCTGGAAAAGTTGAATAATTTAAGCCTTAAGTAAGTATGTAGCACAATTCTGAATATGTGTAACTTCCTTAATAATAAGTGTTAACTTTTATCTGACAATACAGTTTTGTCTTGTACATTTCAGAATGTGTGATTTACAAATGGAGATCACATGTTCAGAATCGCACGTAGCAGAACTAATTTTAGGATGAACACTTCATTTTATTAATTTTTTTATATCTAACAAACCCCAATTCCGTTAATTCCAGTTCTAGTGTGTAACAATTCAAAGTGTGGAAAAGTTCAACATCATGTTAACATCTCGTGTTGAACTTAGATTATTAACATATAAAATCAACTTGACAACTTACGGTGTGTCTTGTCGGATTTCGTATCACACTCTATAGGAGGCGGTTGGATGAAACGAAAGGGCCTGACATAACCTCAGGAACACAAAGTCCCTTATTAATCCTTTAATGATGGCCAAATCAAACCCTGAAAAATGCACAGACAGTTCTAATAGAAGCGAGCACACTGCATCCGTTTATTGAATTTGTAACTCTCTCTCTCTCTCTCTCTCTCTCTCTCTCTCTCTCTCTTTCTCTCTCTTTCTCTCTGCCCCGGGCTTCGTTCCTGTGCGAGCTGTGGCGATCGCTCTTTTAATAACAATAACAAAGCTAATAAATAGAAAAACACACAGCAGTGCTGGGGGTGTCAGCTGCGGCCAGAGAGACTAACCCATACACACACACACACACACACATACACACATACAATCTCTCCTTTCCCTCGATTTCTCAGCCTTTCAGTGTCACAGCTGGTATTATGGGAGCCTCTGCTGGAGGTCTCTGGGGTATTGCACTGAGGTGGACCACACACACACACACACACACACACACACACCCACACACCCACACCCACACACATACACGTGCCAAAGACATACTCACACATACTCACCAACACAAACACACACACACACACAAACCCGAATAGTCATACTTTTGAGGACCGGACGTTGGTGCATTATGGGGACTTTTATTTACATTATGTATTAATTGTGTATGAAATAAAGCCCTTGGAGTCATGCTGTGTAAGGGAAACAGGGAAACTTGATCATGGAGTGATAAAGTGATGGAAGTGGCGACATCTTCACTATAACATTGTTGATATTTTGTATAACAGAAGGCTGTGGAACAGTTTATTCCTTTTTATAGTACAACAATTTGCTAGGTTTATTTTTTAAACATCATTTCCATGGCATGCTCCTTAAACGTTCACGTTAACACATGTTATAAGGCACTGACACTGGAGACTCCTTCCGTAAATATTAATAACCAACGCCACATCAGCAAATCCAAACACTTTTAATCTTTAAACTGTAAACATCCTTGTAATCGAGCTGTTGCCATGGAGACGGTAATGTATTAAGAGTTCCTGATCAGACTGATGATAAAGTTTATTCTGGAAATTCAGTTCGTCCAAGATGGCCGCCCATGTAACATTCCGTCTCCGGTTGGTCCGGGTGTTTGGATGACAGGAAGTCCCAGTAAACCACATGACCGAGTCTGAGTGACATCACTGACCGACTCAGTGTGCTGAGAGACTTGTTAGAAAGATTAACCTCGGATTGGAGGGTTTGTGTATCGTTCCTTTTTTTCGTTCTCTCTTTCTCTCTTTATCGCGTTCTGTTTATGTCATTGATTCAAACCATCTGTGGAATCGTTACAGGAGGATGATTAGTGTTGAGGTCATGTTTTATCGTGGGAAACGTACAAGGGCGAGGAAGAGAAGGACAAGGAAGAGGAAGAAGGGTTTCCTCTATGTCCACTGTACTGAGAAGAAATAATGGGTCGGTTTGTACACACACACACACACACACACACACGAATCATGACTCTGATTATAATATGATGCAAGACAGTGTGTGTGTGTGTGTGTGTGTGAGTGTGTAATCTGAAGCGTAGTGTGTAAAGTACAGTGCTGTAGTTCTCACACAGCAGTAATGATAGGCCTGTACGAGCTCCAGCTGTTCCACTCAGCTCTTTAACACTCATTCATCTCTCTTTCTCGTTCCCTTTCTCATTCATTCTTTGATTCACTCTCAGTCGCATTTCTCCCTTCGTTCATTCAGCCTCTCCTTTATTGCTTCTTTCATTCATTCCCTAACTCGCTCATTCGCTTTCTTCATCACTTCTTCATCCCCTCTTTCATTCACCACCTCAGTCACTCGTTCACTCTCTCATTGGGTCTCTATTTTTTCTTACTTCTTTACTTCATTTTATTCTCCCTCATTCCCTCTATCATTCTGTTTCTAGCTCTCACTCATTCACTTTCTCACTCGCTTGTGCCCTAACTCTCTCAATCACACATTCTCCTATTTACCCTCTCATTCATTCTTTATCTCTTTCACTCATCCTCTCTCTCTCTCTCTCCCTCTCTCTCTCTCTCTCTCCCTCTCTCTCTCTCTCTCTCTCTCTCTCTCTCTCTCTCTCTCTCTCTCTCCTCTGGCGGTTGTTCACTTCATTAATCTCTATTATAAAGCAGAAGTTAGTTAATGTTTCGGATGCTTGGCCAACGATCCCCTGCCATGCACCCGCTGCCACATGCACACACACACACACACACACACACACACACACTGAATGCTAATGCTATGTTTACATTGTTCGCAATAGTCTGTTTTCATTAGGCAGTGACAGAAGTGACAGCAAAGAGTAACGATCCCTACAACCTCTCTCTCTCTCTCTCTCTCTCTCTCTTTTTGCATGAGGATCTGTGTGTGTGCGTGTGTGTGTGTGTGTGTGTGTGTGTGTGTATAATCAGAGCACCAGCAACTTCCCCCCCTAGCGATCCCCTAGTATCAATGTGTGTAAATTCGTATCCACTAATGGTTCCAGTTTTCTTCGTTATTATAATTCCACGTTTTTTTTTTTTTTTTTACTGTTCATGGTTTCATTTAATGCCGTGCAAGCAAACAAACAAACAAAAAACAAGCATAAACCTGTTTATCCTGAAAACGGATGGAAAAAGTGATAGACTTAAATAATACTTAATTTTTTCAGGTTTGCATTTATTTTATTTTATTTCATTTTTATTATTGCTCCAAAGGTTTTTATTAACCTTAGACAATAAATCATTTTGAATTCTAGGAAAATAAGCAGTTCTTTTTTTTTTTTTTTCCTAGAATCAATTATGAAACACAAACTCATTTCCAACCAATTTTCTCCAAAAGGATAAAAAATCTGCTGTCTCAGTTTGGACACATTTCACATCTGACAGCTGAAGTGTGCAGTGCGAGTGAAACTCCGAGTGTGTTTTTCGCTTTACTCCAAGCGTGCGCTCGCACTGTATCAGCACTGCATGTCTCCAGACACACACACACACACACACACACACACTTCCTCTCTCTCTCTCTCTCTCTCTCTCTGCACTCGTTCTTTCCAGGGGCTCAATTATGAGAGCACGGCTTTCTGGATCCACCGCCTCCGGCAAGACAGCTTCGCCGAGGAGGAGCTCACCGACAGCTCCCTTAACAATGATAAATCACACACACACACACACACACACACACACACACACACACACACACACACACACACACGGAACATAAACCCGCTGATCACTAGATCACATGAGAGAGAGAACAAGCGCTGCACTGATAAGGAAGTGAGTAACACACTGGGTGGAGAAGAAAATACAAATTGTTCACACACACACACACACACACACACACACATACTGGAAATTCCTTAATCACTAGATAATCAGATTATCATAATAGTGTATTCCAGGTATAATCATATAATCATATAACGTGTGTGTGTGTGTGTGTGTGTGTGTGTGTGTGTGTGTGTGTGTGTGTGTGTGTGAAATTTGATGGCAGTGAAAAAAAAAGCATGATCAGCAAAAGCACAGCTGTGGGCAAACTCACACCTACACCCACACACACACCTATACCGACACACACACACACACACACACACACACCAAACCTGACAGCATATTTACCCACTTAAGTGCATCTTTATTTCTTAGCCTGCTCACATATTCTGTTATTTATTTACCTCCTGTGCTTACTATTATTCATTTATAGCGAGCGAGCGAGAGAGATACGGTGAGAGAGAGAGAGAGAGAGAGAGAGAGAGGAGGAACATCTGCATTCTTATTGAGTTTTCCTCTTGAATAAATAAATCTAGTGCCTGCGATAGTTAATGTTCCCTCCGTGAAGAGGCCGAGACGCCATATGCTTACTATTAGCATCAATTCGCCAATAAACAGCTTCTTCTTTTTTTTTTTTTTCAGATCTCAGACGCCAGATTTTGATAAATGGTTTCAATTTGGCAGCTGCTTTAAGGTGTCAGTCCGCATCAGGTCGGAACAGCGGGCCTCTGCCCGAACAAATCTCGCTCACTTAGCCCTGCCGCCTTTTTAGGCCGAAATAATCTTTTCATACTAACCAGGCGGCGAACCGCACACACGGCACCTGCCGAGGTTTTTCTTCTTCTTCTTATTGTTGTATTATTTTTTTTTTTCCCCCCTTGAATAATTGTTCTACATGTGAGTTCGGGACACGACCCGAATCCGGATCTGTTTAAAAAATATCACACCTGTAATGAGATTCGAAACCCGAACTGGGCGTGGCCTACTGTAAACCCGAACCTGTTAACAGGAGTATTTTTATCCTGCTTGTGCAGTAATTATTTCTATATTCCACTTATACATCCCTAATAGGATGACATAAAAGAAAATAATATTAAGAATGATAAAACAATCGGATCATAAAAATGTGCCGAAACACTACAGCTAATCTTCAGACGTCTACCTACCTTAGGTAACCTCTCAGGGTCTCCAGGGTGGCGCGGGATGACCTTCTGTAACCTCTGGAAGCCGTAATCAATGGTGGGTTCATTCAGAGCTGAAACACACACACACACACACACAAACACAGATACACAAGCGTTATACACAAGGTCCTTGTTCTGTGGTACAGCAAATACATCAGGATTCAATTTTGCGGGGTTTTTTTTTTTTTTTTTAAAGCTGGGAATGTGGTTAGTGTGTGTTTTTATATGGAGTGTTTGACTACCGCGTATGTTATTAAATTACCGTCTTTCAACTGAATTTTAGTTTGCTTGTATTTAAATGATCGAATCAGAGTTTTATTCATTTATCAGAGTCTGTAAACACTTATTAAGTTCAGAGTTATAAATGGTTCTGGAGGCTGCACTGGGCGGGAGGCAGTGTGATGCTCTGAGCAACGTTCTGCCGGGAAGCCTCGGGTCCTGCCTTTCACACCACCTATCTAAACATTGTTGAAGACCAACTCCTCTTTCATTGGCCTTGAAATTCTATACTATAGTTTAAAATGCTGTATAGTACAGGATGGGGGTAGAGGGTGGCATTAAAGTACACATTTTATAATAAAAGTATAACCATATAGTACAGGTGTATAGTATATAATCTATTTTTGGATATGGTACCATATGTACAGTGTACCATGTAAGAAAGTACAGTACATACAGTATGTAGAATTATATTATTAATTAGAATAATTAGAAGAATAGTAGAAGAATAATTATTCAAAATGTGTCGTCTAGGGTGATTATACTGTATAGTATGGCATAGTGGTTATACAGGCAAAGTTATACAGCAAGATCAATAGCAACAGATGTGTTGTGTAACAATATATAGTCTCCGAAATCACAAATTAACAAACACCACCTCGGATTAGAGGCAGTATGAAGGCTTTAAAGATCATGAGTAACAGATACATCTCAATATCAACTGTTCAAAGGAGATTATTGCATAAACAGTATTGTTTTACAGTGTAGACAGAAATAAAAATCAGGAGCAACTATGGAATTAGAAGGTGTATCCAAAATTTTCGAGTGAGGTACAGTATATGTAGTAAAGGTAGTTTACATAATATACAGTATAGCAAGTATGTACTATACTACAGCTGCATCGTGTATAGTCTATGTGATACAATATAGCATTATATAGGTAGGACTATAGCTATAATTATAACTGTATGGCATATTATGTGTAATACATTTTTAAAAAGGCATGACTCATCAAATAGTGCAATATGTAATGGATAGGGTGCTACTTAGGACCAACAGAACGTTATATAACATAAGATAATTCAATAGGGACGGTGAAACAGGAAGTCGAGGATCAGTATACATGACTTGGCGGCTGTTATGATTGAGGAACGCCTAACGAGCGAGCTCAAGCCGAGTGGTATGGTGTCAGAAATGGAAGTCTGCTAATGTCATTACTAACAAAAATCTATTTCCGCTGTCTTTGCATGTGTGTGTTTTATGAAGTGCACAGTCAGTCTCTGTTGGCCTGCTGCTCTTCTCGCTCTTCACTTCTCATTCACACACTGGCTAATTCAATCCTCCTTTCCTCCATCTCAGCCTCGCCCGCCCTCCCCGACCCCCCCCCCCCCCCCCCCGCCCTCAACTACATACATTTGATTCCCCAGGTCTAGAGCTCAGTTTTCCTTTCTCAGGCCGTGAGAAGAACATGAGAGAGAGACCGAGAGAGACAGAGAGAGAGACAGAGAGAATGGGAAACACCCCGGAAAAAACGGTTAGGCAGATATTTCTCCATAATCAAGCCCATTAATCATAAAAGGCTGTCAAATTTGACTTTGGGGACAATTTGTCAGCCCTCGTGCCCACTCTGCTTTTGTCACCGATGCCTCTTGTATCGGTTAAGGATGATTGACAGTTCGAATGCAGCCGAGTAGAATAGCTAGTTTGCGCTAATATGCATAACCGGGCTTTCATGAATAAGAATAAGGTTGCAGCGCCGGAGCATGCTGGCCCTTTCAAAGGGGCCCGTCGCCGTTTGTCGCGCAAGGCAAATAGATGTTATTACCATTATAACAATATTTGTTTTCTCGCGGCGGGGAAAGGGCCCCTGCGAGCTGCAAAATCAAATTTGTTCAAGACAGTTTTTGGCAGGGGAAAGGAGAAAAGAACGAGTGCGCTGACAGAGGCCTTGGGGGGCCGGCGTGGCACGTGAGCCGATGGTGTGAAAGTGCAAAAGAAAGTTCTCTCTCTCTCTCTCTCTCTCTCTCGCTGTTAGTGGTCCATAATACACTCGATTCTTATGATTTATTACAGTTCTGAGTTAAAAAAAAAAAAAAAACGCTATTAAATAACACAATTGTTAATATTCAAGAAAACAGTGTTTAAATTTTGCCAGAAATAAGTTTCTAGCCCTGAGCAATTCTAACTAATTGAATTCATATATCAAAGTGCAAAAGTTTACATCCCTTTAGGAAATCTAGGACGCAAAGGAATGTCATTTATAAAAGTACCAAGAAGATGTTTAGAAGGTGTGATGGTCTGTCGGGAGTTCCTGCTGATATGAAAAAGTTTATATTCCTCTTTCCAAACATTTACCTTGCATTTAATTTCTGTTTATGTGTAAATAGACGGATATTTTCTTTTTTAGACACCAAGAAAGTACCACTTATGCACTCCACTATAATTCACCTACTGTACAGTCATAAAATGTTTCATTTGGAAACATTCACGCTCAACATACTGTACATTTTTACAAATAAAGGGACCTAAACCGGTACCACATCGCACTTTTATTAATTTGTGGGTAAAAATGTTTACTAAACTATAGGACAAAATACACTAGTGTCTTCTGAATAAACTGGTGAGTTAAAGCAGGGGATATTTAACTTGTATTTTTTTTTAAACTACGTCAAAGGAAGGTCCTTATAAGGATATAATGATAAAACTGTATGTGTGTGTATGTATGTGTGTGTGTGTGTGTGTGTGTGGGCGTGAGTGCTGGCGTATCAGTTGCAACTCTCACCCTCCATCAAGCTGTCGAGAAATTAAGCCCGTTCATTCTCTTATTAAAATCCCCCTGCACTCTGACCCCCTCCCTTTTCCCCATTCTCGTGGCCAATCGATACACGAGCGTTACCGAGCGCGTGCTGCAGTAATTGCCACGGTAGCGGGTGCGCGCTTGGCGTCGAACCCTGACCCCACGCGCATTGCCGCGCTCGTATGAAGATAGATTGCCTGATTTAGTGTAAACATATGCTGCAATTCCAGCCATCAGCGCCACTTTCTCCGTTGTAATTCATATTGATTTTTCTTCTCCTCGTGCACGGCTGGGTTTTTTGACGTGCGACTGCGAGAGAGAAAGAGAGAGGGAGAGAGAGGGAGCAGGGCGTAGAGATAATGTGGCTGAGCGGGAAGACGAACGAGTGAGACGAGGAGGAAGAAAAGGGGCGCGGGTATTTATTATTTATTTGATCATTTCTTTATTGCTCTCCTCGCGATGCCGTGGCACTCGTACCCGGCTTTAAATGCGTGTGTGGTCAGTAATCAGGATGTGATGAGGAACGAGGTGACAGATCATGTTTCTCCTAAACAAAAGGTTTGATTCACTGTTTGACTCCTCGCGTAGTTGGAGCAGCCACTATTTTACGCATGGAATTTTCCATTATTTATCATGGAATAGAAAAGTTCTTTACTGTAGTGAACAGGTCTTCAGATGACCCGAATCATCTCGTTGTTCGTCGTAGATATACTGTAATCATGGAGAAGAAGAAAATAAAAATAAAAAAACCAATGGCTAAGATCAGATCTGAAACTAACCAGCACAATCCCAGGTTTAATGCTCGTCTGAGCGGAGAGCCGTCCCGTAAAAAGCGCGTTAACCTGCGCTGCTAACTGTCTGTGTGATCGGATTTCAGGAGATGCTCTTCGCTCTAGCTGGCAAATGAGAGACAGCGCGCGCACCTCACCGAATCAATTTCTCGGCTCTTCTTCCACACGCCGCACAAGGTTAAAGGTCAAATGGGGCAGAGTGGGAAAGCAAGCACTCAGTGATTAAAGACTCTCTCTCTGTCTCTCTTGCTCTCTGTTTCTCGCTCTCTTTCAATCATCTTACACACACACTACATCATTACGCTCTATACCATTTCGAGCACATATTCAGCATATGCAGCTGTCGGTGTTTCCTCCCCTGCATGTTTCCCTCTAAGGAGTTGCCCTCTATTTCCATCGATTGCATTATTTGCCCCACATCCAGCTGATCGCTCTTCACCGTCTTGAGAAACAACCATTTTTCATCTATTTCTTCCCTGCCCGGTTTGCTATTTACATTTCGTTCCTCTGCATCAGCGTCCGGCTACGTTTCTCCCTGAGAAAATGACGCCTCTCGTTTTTCACCTGATGGAATGATTGAAGGCGCAGTCACGCCCCCGCTGGCCACAATCCCGTCGGCGCCTCTTAGCCATTCAGGAGGCTATTTCTGAATCGTTCTGCGTTCAGCTCCGGCTCTGTGTACAAACCACTCCATCAAAGCCGTCTCGCCCGTGATGGAACGACGCAATTTGTTTGCAAGGTTCAGATTCCTGCGCAGCACGGTCCAATCTCGCATTTCCATGTGCCGGTTTATTGATAAGGGCCGAGCCGAGTGTGTGTATCTGGTTTGATTGTCCCTCCGGTCATTACGGAGACGCTTCCAGATGGCGCAGAGGGAGCAGGAGACAACAGGAAGTGATTTGTTTTCCTGTTTCAGCCTGTCGACTGCGTGCAAAGTGGCCGGTTGACAAACGTCTAAAACCCCTCGGCTGCTTGCTATTGATTCTGTTTTACGCTCCTCTCCCTCCTTCACGCGAAGCAAGGAAGCAGGAAAAGCACGCGCTCACTTTCGCCGCGAATTCCGAGGCATGGAGCTCGGCCTGATCAATCGCTGAACCTCTGATCGATTCTCATAGAAATTTCATGAACTTTAAACTGTGACTGACAGTTGAGAGGCAGCTGAAGCAGAAAACCACCAGGGGAGATGAGAGAAATCCCAAACACACACACACACACACACACACACAAAGTTAATTACAGCCAAATACAGCTTTTCCAGGAAAGCGTATGCTGCAGTGTGACCTCTGTTTACCTCCAGCATGCACGCTGCAGATGTGCAAGTTCACACTTTTTCAAGTGCGAGTCAGATTTTTATTTATTTATTTTTTTTTCAAAAAATGGACTGCGAGAGGACAATAGGACGGAGTGTGAGAGGACAGCAATATGGGGTGTGAGTGGACAGAAAGAAGATGGGATCGAAAGGAGTATGAGTTCACACATGGTGTGTGTGAGAGGATAGCAAAAAAGAGTGAGAGGAGAAAAGGACTGAGTGTTTCAGAATGACAGTGGCAAAGGAGAGCAAAGAAAATGTGGAGGAGGAGTGTGAGAGGACAAAGGGAGTGTGATAAGACAAAAATTAATATTAAAGGAGAAAAAGAGAAGAACAAGAACAATAAGTGTAGAAGAACCGCAAGTGGTGTAAAAGACGAGGAAAAGGGGAATGGGGAATGAGTATGCATGGAAAACAAAGAAAACTGTGAGAGGACAGAGGAACAACGTTGAGAAGACGTGGAGAAGAATTATGAGAGAGGACATGGAGAAAAGATGGTGATGGAATAGGGAGGACAACGGTGAGGCAATGTTGAGAAGACATGAGAAGACAAGGAGAAATTTTTAAAAAGGCATGAAGAAGGTATGTGAGAAGGCAGGGGAAAAGAGTTTGGGGGGACATAAAGAAGGATGGTGAGGAAAGATTGAGCAAGAGTGTGAGAGGACAGGGAAAACAATGGAGAGAGGAAAGAGTGTGCGTAGACAGGGATGGTGAGAGGACAGATAGAAGAAGTGTGAGAGGACAGGGAGACAAAATATGAGGGGACATAGAGAGGAGTGTCAGAAGACAAGGAGAAGGACAGTGAGAAGACAGGGACAATGAGAAGACCGATAAGGAGTGTGAGAGAACATGGAGAGGGAGAGAGGACGGGTAGAAGAAGTGTGAGGAGACATGGATAAGCAGAAAGAGAGGATAGAAAGAGGAAGTATATAAGGAAGGAATATAAGAGGGCATGGAGAAGGAGTGTGAAAAGACAGGGACGAGGAGAAGTGTGAGAGGACATGGATAAGGAGAAGGAGAGGCTATGAAGACGAAGTGTGGTGTGTGAGGAAGGTGATAGAAGGTGGGCGAGGATGCGGTACTCGTTCTCCTCTCCTCTGATGAACGTACAGTATGTCCTCACACATGGCAGCGATTTCAGGAGGAACTTTATGTTGCAGTGTTAGTCGATAACATCGCACTCCTCAGGTGGGGGATTGAGGGGTTTTGATACACACTTCCTGTAGGTGTCACTCAGCTTAATCAAGGCTGCACTGAGGCAATTAGCAGACGGGTGATTAGCATACGGGAACGGATGGATGCTGCAGTAATCAGGAGAGTTGCGTCACAAAGAGCGGGAGAGGGTCGATGGGGATGGTGTGAGACAGAGACAGCAAGGCAGTGTGTGAAGGGAAAGAAAGAGAATAAACAGAGCATGAGAGGAAAGCCGCAGAGTGAAGTGACCACTTTACGGGTTTGGGCTATTATCTCCAGCTCTTCACACACCTGTGTTTACACCGCCCTCAGCGAGGAGTGTGTGCATGTCCTCAAATATGAATCAATCTTTAATCAATATTGTATGCGCTACTGCTTTGAGGATAATGCCGTCTTGCATTCTAGTATCCAGGCTCCTCAAGAGTTCTGCCGATTCTTATACCTGTAAAGGATATATAAAAGAGATTCTATAGGTTTTGTGCATCCCTTTACATGTTTCACTAGAGTGACATACCAAGGAATGGAGCTGGATGGTTCATTGTGTAGAACTTACTATGAGAGTAAGAAAACTTGATAGTGACCCCCCTTAGATTTTGGTTCTTTAGAGTGGTTTGTGAACGAGTCGTCTCAACCTCATACACTCCATAGCTCACATGGCGCATTTAGTTCCCTCAGTTGGCCACAACCTCTGGAATATTGATGGTTGCTCTTCCTGATTGGAAGTCTTGGCCATGCTTAGCCTCCGAAACTACCGGACAATTTAGCAAAAGTTGGAAGGTTCACTTGTGAGGCCACTCACAGGAAAAACCTTTTGTCGTCAGGGTCCTTTTGGAACCTTTAAAGCCACTTTCAGATAAACAAACTCTTTAGGATGCAAAATTGAGACTTTTTAAATAATACTGGGTAAAGTAGTCAGAATAGTGCTTTTAAACCATAGTTTGTACCTCCACACCACATAAATGGGATGATTGGAGGAAAAAAAAACTCAACGCAAAACAGAACTCTTTTGTTTTCAGAACTCTACTCAATCCTGGACTTTGGTTCCCTGCCTTCCCCAAACTTCAGCGCTCATAAAGCTTTAGAGGCCTTTTAAAGAAGCCGTGCGTCACACGGCGCCACCAATTCTGGCTAAGGACTGAGCAGGTCCCCTATACACACACATACAAAAAAAGAGTTCATAGCACCAGTAGGTCCCATGAGGAATGACGCCATTTCTCCACTCTGCTCAAGCTCACTTTGCTCTACAACAGGTCTCTGAACATGGTGGGTGCGTGTACTGTACTGTATGTGTACATATGTGTGGGCTTTCGGGTCCCGCTGCTTGCTGTCACTATAAGAGGTATAAAGGGTTTGGTTACATCCTGGCACAGGTCAATGAAAGCGTCTTGGTTTATTGGAAAAGTAGCTTTGGGGGGAAAAAAACATCATCCGTTTTTTCATCATAATAGCCTGGGTAGCCATGTCCCATATGTCGATGACTGCCAACTCTTCATGGCACATGTTACATCACCTATAAAATACCGGACCAAATCCTTACACACCGGATCCTCCACGGTCAGATTAACGCCTTCCATGCTCTCTGGTGAAAGATGTAATTACTGCTCATAAATTCATCAAGAATATTGTGCACTGTAATGGTGAAAGCATGGTTGACTGCATGGTATCAGGGCACGCTCCAGTGGCATTAATAAACACTGTCATTACTCCTACATTCATTCAGCCTAGTGTTTCCCTGTTTTTTTCTGGTCCTCTGGGAACCCCAGATGGTGCTTATTGTTGTTCTTCCCAGCACCCAACACACCTGTAACAAATATTGAGCATGTTGTTTGCTTGATTTAGGTGTGGTGGAGGACGAGAGTAAAAAAATAAAATAAAAAGCCATTTGTTTCGTCAAGAACACTGTAGGGAGACCAAAATGGAATATGGTTCATAAGTAGAAGATTGCCTCACAAGCAAGGGTGTTTTTGGTTTAGTCCCAAAACTCATCAGGGTCCTCAAAGATTGGATTGCTAGGTGACTTGGTTATGCACAATGGGGTCTATTTCCTCAAATTTAATCACAGACATGTTTCACCTTTCAAACGCTATAGTCTGACAACACAATACTCATGTTTAAAGCTACATCGGATAGCTAAGATAGTTCCACTTCCTAAAATGGTTCCACTTGGGACTTTCCCTGAAAAGGAGTAAGGTTCTTCATGAAAACCTTTAACAGCTCCCCAAAAGTTGCACTTTTGTTCGCCCAGACTAGGAGCTCATCCTGAAATTTTGAACATGTTCTCAAATGAGAACCCTGTCATAAAAACATTATCTTCTATCTAAATGATCTTCAAGCATTCTTTAAACATTCTCAGAGCGAGAGAGACAACCTTAATAACTCTTGCGGGTTCCGGACCAAACCTTGGTTACAAATGTAGGTCTATATTAGTCTTTAGTCACCCAGCTTAGTCCGGAAGTGATCAAAAGCAACGCAATGAATCATAAATGGTTTCTTTTTTTGGCTTGTCCAGGTTTCTTGCTTAAGGGAATTAGGAGATGTATTGTATTGTGGGGTTCTTCGGGAAGCTTTCAGGATTCTCAGAGAAGGACAAACCATGAAACGAGTCTCCAATTTAAATGTTCCTGCAAGAAATGTAAGTACGATTTATTCCTCTGGTTAAACTGAATCACGATCTTATTTCTAACCTGGGCGCTGTGTTGTTTACACAAAAGGTTTTAACCTTCCCAACCCAACACTTCTCTGAAGCCCCTTCTTGTGTACCATCTGTGAAAATCACGGGCAAGCCTGGACATGAAGTGACACGTGTCCCTCAGAAAAACACCTCATGTCCCACCACTATGATCAAATGATTGTGTTTGTGAGCACCAGTGGAGCGTACAGTGATGCGTTGTTGTTTTTTTCCCAGGGATTTGATTAAGCATTTAAAAAGATATTTCATATTATTAGACAGGTGCTAAAGGGTTAGTCAAATGTATTATTATTATTATTATTATTATAGGATGTGAAGAAACAAAAGGCAGTCATTTATTTCTGATCGCTGTTTTTTTTTCAAGAGCCTTGAGTCCTACGCTGCCAGTCTGAGAGTTTGTAATGCGCAGATCAATGCGACCATGGATCAATGGCAGTTGAGTTATTGCAGTATTTGGCTACTGATTTCTTTCTAGAGATGTGTTTTCCCAGGAAAGTCGATACCTTCAGGTTCATCTCACTATTTTTTGCTCCCCTCCTTCCCTCCAACCTCAGGGCGCACCTGGGGAGCCTCGGTCTCCGGAGACACGTGGAGGCAGGTGGTTGTAGTGAAGAGTGGGCGGGAATGGAATGGAGAGAGACAGAACCAGAGAAAGAAACTATAAATGCGCATTATAAGCGCAATCTACTCAGCAACCGTTCGATCTTTTCTTGCGCCCTTTTATCGTTACCACGTTCCAGATAAAAGAAGAAAAACCTGAGTGCTGAAAATGTCCCAATATGTATCTATCTTCCTTCTGCACCCTTCTCTATCTCTCACTCCTTCCTTTTTCTTTTCTTTTTTTTTTTTGTGACTTGGATGTTTAATTTTCTAATGACCGAAAGAAAAAAACCCAAAAACATCAACCTGGCTCGTTTTCATTTGGAAGCCGTGAGTTGAGAGAGGGGAGCAGGAGGAGGAGGAGGACGTCGGAAACTCCCTGATGAGAAAAACACGGCTGGGTTTGGATTCGCTCGAGTCTTGCCTGTTTAGTAATTAAATCCTGCCTCGCATTTTACATCACGCGCACCTAGCGCTGTAATTAAGATGCAAAGACTGACGGCGACGCTCATCCGCTATCGAGAAACATAAACACCAAACCAGGGTACATTACTCACGGCGTGAATAAATAAAGTTGCATCCGGTGAAAAAAAAAAAAAAAAGGAGAAAGCTACCCAGGAAAGTCTTATCAGAAGACATCGTATTTGTCTTATAGAAGTCCTCGATAAGTCTTCACTTGTCACCGGATCACACGTTCGGCTCGGATGATCGTGGCGATAAAAGCGAACGCTATTTCACATGTGCATTTTATTCACTCGAGCCTATTCTTTACCATCATCAATGCGTTTTTCCTTGCCGGACCCTATTCACAGCGTACATTTCAGGAAAAAAACCTTCGAATGCGCGTTGCGCTGTCAGTCAAATGATGGAGACGTCAGTCAGAGCGGACGCTGCGGCGTCCCGGTGTCCCATTGTAAACTCGTCTTTATGCGAACGAGGACAAAGGCGAGGCGCAGAGATAAACCTCATGTTTAACACTGAGCCTTAACACAAGGCCTGCTTTTTACTCCGTGACATTTTCTTATCTCGCTAAACAGTCCTTCATCTGACCTTTGAATGGCATCTCGAATTATTTAGATGGAATAAAAAAAGCATCGATTAGACAGAGCGATACTCGGGCCCGCTGGAGAATCGACGAATAGGAGGACGCGGGGAAACACACAACAATAAGTAAACTTCCTGAAACTTTAATAAGCTTAAAGTTGCATTACATAATTCTCCTGAACTCTTGAGTGGATCATGTACTGTCTTCTACAGGGTGTTTGTGTGTGTGTATGTGTGTACCTGTGTAGACGAAGCGTCCCGGCGCTCCTTTGCAGAACTGCTTGGATTTGTAAGACAGTGTGACCTCCACGACCCCGGGGATGTGTCTGGGTGGCGTCTGAACACGGATGGCGTGGGGTGTGATGAGCTAAAACACAGCACACAACACGTTCAGCTCGATACACACACATCGATTAGACACACCGCTGCACTGCCGAGAGTCCACTCTGACCCTTCAGTCAGAGACACACACACACACTCTCTCACACACACACACACACACACAACACTCAACGCTGATAAGCTAGCACCTATGTTGTTTAATTAACCATTACAGCGATGTTGAGATGTTACATGCACACGGGTTTAAGTTTGCATAAGTGTGTGTGTGATGTTATAAAGAACCCACCTCGCTCCAGACGAGCATGGTCCCGAAGACGACCTGAAGTCCGTCGAAGAAGTTGTCTCCGATGATGATGACGGTGGCTCCTCCAGTCGTCCAGCCCTCACTGGGGCTTATAGCTTTGATGCATGGAGTGGCTGCTTCAAACACGTACAAACACACACACAAACAACATCAGAGATAAATTTTGTGAGATAAATATGATAAATCTGTTGCTCTATGAGGCCATTGTGACGCAGCAGAGTGTTAATGTCTCCGCACAAGCAGAGTGTTCAAGTCTCGTGGACACGTCTCAGTATTACTGTACGCTTAACGTTAGGTTTCCCAGCATCAGAGTGACGGAGAAAAACAGAATGATGATGCAATAATAATTATAAAATTATAAAAGCTCATTTTATATTCCTGTTTCCTGGTCAGCTCAATAAAACCATTAGGAGCTCATTGGTTGTTTTTGTTGTTTATGGTAAAGTTTTTAGGCTTGGTGTGATGGAGCCAGGCAGGCTGAGTGTGTGTGTGTGTGTGTGTGTGTGACGGACTGTGGACAGGAATCGATTCGACTGATGTCTGAAAGGCTGCGTGCGTACTTGGAGAAAGCTCGGAAAGTTGGGAAAGGGAACTTCTGAGAACTTTAAAATGATCGGGGCATTGAAGCATCAACTACAATGAAACTACTCTCAGTTTAAATGACAAGATTTGAGCGTGTGGTTTATCTCACTTCTGCACTATATTTATGAATCGAACATAGCGTTTCACTAGTGCTTGGATATCATCAAGGTAGGAAGTTTTCTCAGTATGGCGGAGCCATAATAAGAAACGCCGGCCTCCCAGGAACTCCTTTAAAGGCCCAATTTTGTGTGGGTGATGTGGCAATAACTCCCAGCCAAGTTCCTGTAAAATGCAAATAGTGTTGGTGAATGATTATGTGTACAGTTTCCATAGTCGGAATGACGTTTCTTTCACAAGTTGCATCACTTCATGCGCTTCCCTTCTTACCCTGACGTTCTTATCACTAAGGTCAATCTCTACAAAACCTAGCAAACTGAGTCCTTTCTCCTGATGAGTCTCACTAACTTATGAACACACAGCTGTTTCCTACAAAGTGTTTTCTTTGCCTGATGCAGCCTCTTCTAAGTGACAACCTTTTTTTTCCGTTTAACCGTTTTTCGTTGTTTTTGCCAGGGTGGTGTAGTTCATAATTAATAAAGTCTAATGTATAGTGAATGAGCCATAAGTTAAGGGTCTTACTAAGTTTTTTTTCTATTTGGGTTTAAATATCACCTCTTACACAGAGTGTGTTTCTGTTTTGAAGTAAACTTCATTCCAAACCTTGGGAATTCCCAAACACCAATAAATGAATTAGCCAAGATCGTAATAGCTTCAGGTTCACCTGTCGGGGACGTGATTCAAACCCGGAGCATCTGCTTAAATCCTGCTCATCCTCGCAAAAATCGTTCCATTGTGTCCGACATGAAAGTTCGCCACTTCCCCCTGAAAAACACGCCACCGTCGGCTTTGTGTCCATGCGCTACAACAATGCCGCCGTTTCGCTTCTAAAGGGAAATCATGCCGTCGTCGTTATCGGTCCACTGGTGGCAGGATGTTTCTCAGTTCAGCTCTCTCTGGTGCGGCATTCTCATTGTTCTAGTGCGCTCGACGGAACGCATCAAAGACTTCATCATGAGTTTGACTGAGGTGTGTTAGAGCAACAAGACGCTAAGCTAATCAACAAACTTGACGCCTTACAAACACATGCACATGGTGATCAGTGGAGGAACGGGACACATACTGTCGGCTTTCATCTGAACTCATCAAAGCTCCTGTAGGTGTTTGGAAATTTGAGTTCCTCTGGTGTGACTCATCCAAGTTTTTTAGTAACTTTCCAGTAGTAACTATAGGAACCTTTTTACTTCCTGGTCCTTGACTGTACCTCGTTGGACGGTCAACAAGTGCAGTGTCTTACCTTCGGATGGGTCGAGGCGGCGAGCGCGTCTTCCGTGTTT
The DNA here is from genome assembly GCA_030522415.1 of Channallabes apus. Taxonomy (NCBI): domain Eukaryota; kingdom Metazoa; phylum Chordata; class Actinopteri; order Siluriformes; family Clariidae; genus Channallabes; species Channallabes apus. Next base: position 3,429,827 of record CM060121.1, read on the forward strand.
GGAGTTGTTGTGGACGAACATGTTGTCTGATACAGCCAGCACATGGCCGTCTACGTTCACTGTAGTAGAAATCACCACCTGGGAAGCCAAAGCAGTTTATTCGTAAGAGTTTGGATTTGGGATAATCCATAGTTATTATATGTTTTACCATCTGGATGGAAACCGACTACACGGGTTCATAGGACTCACCTGAAAGCGTCTCATGTCTCTGGGGTTCCCGGCGTTTTTCAGGCAGTTCTGATTGCACTTGAGGAAGAACTTCAGGAAGAATCTAAAAAAAATGGATCAAAGGATCTGGTTAATACCAATGTTGTAAGGTTGAAAAAGATGAGCATACAGTACACACTCTACCTCAGCATGGGGTATTGATAAGGCTGACGCGAGATATCGCTCTCTCTCTGATAGACCTAGCTCACAGTCACTTTTAGCGCATTAGCCTCTCGCTAATCTCTGCGCATCCATCACCGGCACCGGTGTTTGATCGAGCGCTTGCCTTTTAATCGTCGCATTATCGCAATAATAATCCGGGCGGTTAACGGCACCCAAGGTCGCTGACAGTCATGTCACATTAACCAGAGGATAACCTCATTCATGAACCCGGGATCACATTATGCCTCTCCTTTTCCTCCTCCTCCTCCTCCTCCTCTTCTCTCTGCCACTATTTCCTCTCTACCAGTTCCTACATTTTCCTTTTGGTTCCATGTCCTATGGTTCATTTTCTCTACTCTCTTGTCATCATCTACAATCATCTTCTCCTTCTTTACATGCTCTCTTCTTTTATCCTTTTTCCTCCTTTCTCTTCCCTCTATTTTTTTTTCTATGTTTCCTAATAATCGTCTACACTTTTCCTGCTTCACTTCCTAATCCTATTTCCTCTTTCGCCTTATTTCTCTGGCTTTTTTTCCCCTTCCCCCCTCTTCATCCCTACTTCCTCTTTTGCTTCTGTGTCTCCCTTTTCTTCTTCCTTCTCCACCTCTTTCACTCTCCTCGTCTATCATCTTTCTCCAACTTTCCTTCTCATTTTTCCCCCTCTTTCTACTTCTTCCTCCTATTTCCTCATCATCCTCTTCACTCACTTTTTCCATTTTCTCTTCTCACATTCCTCTATCATTTCTTGCAACACCTTTTCTTTTTTTCTCTTTTTTCTTTCAACTTCTTGGGATGTACAAAGCGCGAGAGAGAAGGAGAGAGAGAGAGAGAGAGAGAGAGAAGGATTGTGGGAGTGGAGGAACCCCTGTCAGTGATATAAACGACTGCCATCTGCTGACTGCATCGATTTCCCCCCTAATAAGACAGTAACAATATCTTTAAAAACACACGCCAGTAACTCGGGTGATTTTTTAAAACCTCACTTCGCCTGGAATGACATAATCACCTCGTACATTTTAAAGACCCCCACCCCTCTCCCATTTTACCCCGCAGCACTCAGAGAGAGAGAAGACAAGAGAGAGAGAGAGAGAGAAAGAGAGAGAGAGAGAAAGAGAGAAAGAGAGAGAGGCATCAACGAGTGCCCTGTTGCTCAAGAAATATGTGCATTTCGTAATCACAGTAGAGAGATATAGTGCGTGTGTGTGTATGTGTGTATGTGTGTGCAAGAGTGTGTGAGTATGAGAGAGAGAGAGAGAGAGAGAGAGAGAGTGAGGGGCTTTGCTCTATTTAGCCAGTATCGACTGACACTCGATCCGGGTTGCTCTGAAGGCTGCTAATGCCCTTTATGGGTGCGGAATACAATAATATGGGGGCTCCATCCCCGAGCTCCATTCATATGATATTAGAGTCCTTGGGAGGAGAGATATGGATCAATAGGGATTGAATTAAAACGCAGCAGGAGACGAGGCGCTGGTAAAGTGAAGCGAGAGATAGCACAGAGACGCAGCGTCCAGCCCAAAAAGAAAGAGTAGGAGGGGAGAAAAAAGAGGGCAGGGTATAAAAACGAAAGGAGGAAAGAAAGAAAGAACAGTTAAAAAAATAACAAATGACAAACAAATAAATAAGCATAAAAAAGTGAAAACAAGAAGGAAGTGAAGACAAGAATGTCCAGAAATAAAGAAAATATTTGGGTGAAAGAAACGGAAAAAAAATGAAAAAATTAAGAAGACCAAGGAAGCATCAATGGCATGGATAGGAAAAAAAAGTGAGTTAAAAGCAGGAGGGGGGGGGGGGGGAAAGAACAGTTAAAAACTAATGTCTAGAACGACAAAAAAGTAGCATACGAATGCTGAAAAAAAGGATAGAAAGAAAAGGTTAAAGAACAGAAACATTCTGCATAACAAAAGAAAAAATTAATTAATAATTTTTTCTATAAAAAAATTATAGAAAGGAAGGACAGTTCTAAAAAGGAAAGACAGCAACAACAAAATAAAGTAGCATAAAATGCTGACAAAAGAAAAAGGATAGACGACAGCGATGTCCAAATGAAAGAAATAAAAAAGTTAAGGTGAAAAGGAAAAGTATAAATGAAAGAAAATTTAAAGATATGAAAATTAAAAAATAAATAGTTTAAGAAATAAAGAGGGAAAGAACAATATAATTAAATGAATAAACATATATAAACATAACATGAAGAAGACCAATAGATGATAAAAGTAAATCATAGAGAAAAGAAAAAATGGGCAGAGTAATGACAAAAAAAAGAATGTTGTTCATAATCATATTATTCATTCATTCATTCATTTTCTATACCGCTTAATCCTGTGTTCAGGGTCGCGGGGGACCTGGAGCCTATCCATATTGACAAGTAAAGCTCATAGCTAACTGTTTAGCATCATGGCTAAAGAACGTTGATTGTCTTTATAATGAATGCTAACATTAGCGTGCTTCAGGATGATACTGTTAGCCACATTAGCCTTAAAGCTCCAACGTACACATACATACATCAGCTGCCCTTCATTTTTGGACAAACTATTTGAGAGACAAGCAAAAAAAACTGAGAGAGAGAGAGAAAGAAAGAAACATCAATGCCTCATCTTCCTCATTTCCTCCAGCTGTCACTGGGCAGGAGTTGATAAGGAATGCGAGATTCCCGATCCCACTGTGCAGGAACGGGCAGCACTTCAAAGCTCACTCTCTTTTGAGTGTCCTAGTGCTCACTTTTAGACCCAGTGCAGAGTGAAGCACTTCAACAGGAAGTCAAGAGAGAAAGAGAGAGAGAGAGAGAGAGAGAGAGATTCTTAGGAGAAAGTTAGTGCTAAAAAAAAACTCCGGAAACTGAATGGAAATGTAATCAGTGCATGGCGTACAGTAGCACTGAAGTATGAACTTTCTCTACAACATGCGGATTTAAAGGGTTGAGTCTGGGTGTACACTTGACACTGGCATCCAAAGTTGACAATCAATGATTTTAAAAAACAATCTTTCTGATTAATTTAAATATAATTTGCAGCAAACATGTAGAAAAATACAACAAGCATAGATTATCTGGAAAAAAAATTTTTTTATCGCAATATGAATTTTCCTCTTAACGACTTGACTCGAATGAATGGGACGAATTAAATTCGTATGCCAAGGTTCCGCTGTAATATAGAATGTAAAATATTAGCATAAATCTAAATTCTATTTACAAAACTAGGCTATGATATTTATTGTAAAGTCTTAAAATGCCGGAAAATGGTAGTTGAAAGTAAATGTAAACTGTATTTTTATTATTTAGAAGAAATTTGCTCTCATAATCTTGATATCATGATATCACCCATGACATCATCCTGTAACGGAAAAGCTGTAGAGAAACAGCTAGAATCTAAAGAACTGCTGCTAAACTAATATACAGATTATTATTATTTGGTTAGCTGCTTTGCTAGCTAGTTATGACACATTTCTCACTTGTTAATATTGTATAGTAATATTTACCAGAAACATAAATAGATTTTATCTTATTTACTAGCTAGTGAAAAAGCTAGGTGCTAATCAGCTGTTAGTAAACATACAAATTAGCAGTTTGCTATCTATACAGTATATCTACAGTAGCTGGAATATCGGTTAGAAATGATGAATTTATAGAAATAGAAACACTGTCGACATTTTTTTATTTATTTATTTTTTTTTATTGTTGTTGCTGAATTCTTGCTAGTGGCTAGTTAAGTGCTTGTAGACAGGTTAGCACTGAATAAAGTAACATGTTAGCAGCATCTAGGATTACAGGCAATGTAAATACAGGTAATGTGAAGTTATAGTTTTGTTTCAAAACACGTATACACGTCATTTTGGGGTCTTTTTTCAAGTTTAAGACATGCTAGTAACAACATTAGATGTATATTAAACATTCTAGTGTATATATATTGTATTATTTTTATAGTTTTGTTCATAAATAGAAAAACAAGCTACGACTGATCTGAGGAATAAAATGAACATGTCATGAATCATAAAGCACATATTATAGATGACAAGACAGTAAAAACCGAGACACGACGGAGACTGTGAGATGAAATGAGGAAGAATGTGTGTGTGTGTGTGTGTGTGAGAGAGAGAGAGAGAGATGTGAGGAGAGAGATGTAGAAAGACAGAAGCCCTCATGTTGAAAGTCTCCCTCCCCATCGAAAACTTATTAAAACAACATCAATTATTAATGTCCATCTAGAGCCAAGAGTCCGTTATTAGTTTCACTGCCTCTCTCTCTCTTTCTCTCTCTCTCTCTCTCTCCTTCTCGTCTCTCTGCTCTTATAAAGTAGGTAAAGATAATGAGCTGAGTGGAGTCTCTGTTGTAAGCCGTCACCTCATTACACCGGCCTGCCATCAATTACAAGAGGAGTGTGTGGCCCTGTCACTCGTCTAATGTGCCTCCGACACAGTGTCAGGAATTACTGCTGCCCCTAAATACACCTCTCTCTCTCTCTCTTTCTCTCTCTCTCACTCTGTTTCTATACACATCTCACAAAAATACTATTCTAAACAAACCGTAGGTCATGTGACATGTGTAGAGTCAGGTACAATGTCTGTCTATGGTCTGATAGTGTCCGAAACCAATTGTTGTGCTATTCTGGGAAACTAATTAATGACAATTGGGGTGATCCATTAACATGCCAACATTGCTTATTGTCCTACAACAAGGCACCTTGAAGTGTTTTTTTTTTCATCCTTAGATTTTGATAATTGATTAATTGTTAAGAATAATGTTATTGTTTCAATGCCATTATGGCTATGTTTAATGATGCCAAAGTTAGCTCTCATTAGCAGAAATTTCCTTCAGATCAATAAAATATCTATCTATCAATCTATCTATCTACACTATCTATCAATCTATCTATCTATCCATCTATCCATCTATCCATCTACAGTATCTATCTATCTAAGCGTTTTAGCAGCTATAAAATTCCTACAAAGTGCCTTCTGTCCATTTTTTAAAGTTTTAACAGGAAACTTGCACTGGAGACTCCTTCCAGAAAGGTTCTCAGGATATAGATTGTTTAGCATGACAGTATTTTAGATTTAAAAACAAATAAATATGTAAGGAAATGTGACCTGGAACTCACAGATAGTTTAATTCCTAGATTAGTAAAGTCTAGTCTAAAACACATATTATAATAATTAAGAACGGTGTTTGAACTCGCATCTCATCAAACTTCCTAAAATAAAAATTAAATAATAAAAAATTGCTAATTCCCTGCTAATCTGTTTAATTTCAACTCTGGCCATAATAGTAATAAAGATGACAATGAAAGATTTCACAGAGCGAAGGCAGAGCTAGGATTGTTGTTCGCGTTCGTGTCGCTGCAGGACGATTTAGCGTGAAGTCACACATTGAAGGCAAGCTAGCATATGCTAGCTCACTGTAGCATCACACCAGAGCGAGGTGAAAGTCTGGCATCGAGCCATTCCGACACACAGCACTGTTCTAACATGACGTGTGAGAAGAAATACCTTAACACTGACCTATCTCTGTCTCTTTTACTCTCTCGCTCCTTTACACGCATACACACACACCTTTCCCTGGAGTCTCGCACTTATTACGCTAGTCAAGAAGAAGAAGGCCTCCATTTCAGAGGTGGTATTTAATAAATAAATAAATAAATAAATAAATGCACCGTGTTCTTATTCTCAGGTAAAAAAAAAAAAAACACAAAAAAAACTTCAGGATAATTAACGTATTTTTTTTTTCTTCTTTTTTCTATCAGCTGTGTTAACCTGAACCGGAAGTAAAGCTATAAAGAGAACGTGCTAGCGTGGTGTAAACATTAGCAATGTACATTAGCACTCTAATCTACAACTTATGCTATATTATTTTTATTTATTTATTTACAAACTTAACACAGTAGTACTGTTAAGTGTGTTTATACTCAGACACAATAAACGATCTAAAACACTTTAAATGCAAAGTAGCACAAAAAAATAAAGTCAGAAATTTAGCAGGACGTAGGGTGGGTTTACTCCAAAACAACAAGACACTGATCTAATTCTGAAATCTGAAACTATGATTTGACACAAAACTATGGAGAGAATGACTTCAACATAAAACCAATCTTTTTTTCTTCTTCTTTCTTTTACTATAATCTAAGGAACATGAGCCGAGAGATGATTTTCATATTCAGGCCTGAGTCTTCCCCTGAACCCTAAAGCATTTATCCAGATTTACGACCAACAATAAAGGTGTGTGTGTGTGTGTGTGTGTGTGTGTACGCATGTGAGACCACCTAGCCAATTCTCAGAGAATGGGACTCTCCTTGGCTCTGCTACATGTTATTAATAATTCACAGGCCAAGATGGCAATTACAGGACCATGTACAATCAAACTAAATATTTAATAAGGCACTAAAACAGTGCCGTATTTTGATCTGTCTCTCTCTCTCTCTTTCTCTGTCCTCCTGCTCTCTCGTATTAGCTCCGAACATACAGTTTCTATATCCAAGAGCATCCTTTACAGTCCTCCTGACATGCAGCAACTTTATATTGTAAAGGCTGTGAGTGAGTGTGTGTGTGTGTGTGTGTGTGTGTGTGTGTGTGTGTGTGTGTGTGTGTTACAAAACTGATAGGATTCGCATTCTACTACTCAAGCGAAATATATAAGTCCATGTATGACAAACGTAAAGAAGCTAAATGTTTAATGGGATACACTTCAAAACTGTTTTGATTGTGCAAACAAGTGAATTTTGAGCAGTGGGAGGCCATGCTTCATCCCATAGGACTAACAGATATATAGGCCACGCCTCCTCCAATAGGGCTAAAAATATAGGGTCGGAAATAGGACTTATAGCCACAGAAGGTCCTATTCCATTCCACACCTCCTTAACTAATACTGACAGACATTTGCTCCTTCACCTTCACTGAGACTGACACACAGGCCACACCTCCTTCATTGGGACTGATACACACACAGGCCACACCTCCTTCACTGGGACTGACACACACAGGCCACACCTCCTTCACTGGGACTGATACACACACAGGCCACACCTCCTTCATTGGGACTGATACACACACAGGCCACACCTCCTTCATTGGGACTGATACACACACAGGCCACACCTCCTTCATTGGGACTGATACACACACAGGCCACACCTCCTTCACTGGGACTGACACACACAGGCCACACCTCCTTCACTGGGACTGACACACACAGGCCACACCTCCTTCACTGGGACTGATACACACAAGCCACACCTCCTTTGTTTTTGCTAACGGGCATTGAGCCGCCTTCACTTAGACTGACAGACAAATAAAAATGCTGTATGTAAAGAGGGGCAAAAGAGAAAGAGTGGGAGGGAGATTAACAGCCATGAAGAGAGCAAGAGAAAGAGAGAGAGAGAGAGAGAAGGATAGATAGTTAGACATGGGGAGAGAGAAAAAAGAGAGATGTAGAAGCAGAAAGAGAGAAACTTGCGATACGGATATAAACTGGAAGATAAATAGATATATGAAGGATGAGTAAGAGAACCAGAGATCAAGATAAAGGTAGAGAGAGGAGACGGAGAGGAAGAAACGCGAGATACGAGAGAAAGGTTTTATGGAAAAGAGAGAAAGACGGAGGGTGATGGAAAAAAAGAGAGCGAGTAAAGTAAGTAAACGAGAAAAGAGGACAGATAGAGAGGGAAAGGAAAAAAGATGTGTGCGCGTGTGTGTGTGTGTGTGTGTGTGTGTGTGTTACACCCTCTCTGTCACACAGCTGTTTCAGTCAATATCAATTCCTCAGCTAAAGCACAGGCACAGTTCCTGGAGCGCAGAGCAAGTGAGCGAACACAACCAATCACTCATTTACATCTGTGTGTGTGTGTGTGTGTGTTTTTCTCATAAACCATGCATGTGCATACCTGACACACACATATATTCTAACACACACACACACACACACACACACACCAGTCAGTTTTGTTGAGGTCCCCTGGCTGCACTTTGCTCTCTGTTGCCATGGAAAAGTACATATTTGTCTCACCGCATGACATAATGCACGTTTCGGAAAGGAAGTGAAATATGTGCGGACAGTGACCTCATAGTGAGAGCGCAGATCACGCTCGAGTGCGTTTCTTCATCCACACGCCACACACAAAGTCAGAGCTTCACATATAAACCTGAGATATCGCAGCTGCACTGCTATCAGAGAAAATGCATCATCACCTAATGACCGGCTCGACAGCGCTGCCGGTCTGGACCGTGAGGACGATTTGCACGTGTTGCGGGACAGAAGTTTCTTCCTATAGAATCGACGGCGGACTTTTCCATCACGCCGCTATAAAACCCCATCGGGTTGTCTCTAACACCTCAGCTCTCATCCTGCCCCAGTCTATCAAGACAGGGGTGAAAAAACAAAGAAAAACCTGCTTCCTGATGCGTTTAGACTGACAGATTCATCCGGTCCCTCCTCGAGCTGTCGCTCGCTTCCAAAGGAATCACTGGCTCGGATTTAAATACGGGCCTATAATAGCCCTCCATCTATCAGAGCGGCCGAACGCCTATTCTTAGACACATACATTAGCCCTTGGCCCAGATAGGAATGTCACCAGATTAAACATCCAATTTGTTAACCGGCGCGGGCTAGAGGTGCTGCTTCTTGACAGGACTTACAAACAAGTCCAAATGGCCCCATTTTTCACGCCGGCGTGTTTTTTTTCTTCTTCTTCTTTTACACACCGACAAGACGGCTAAGCTGTGAGGAAGGTAAGTTGGACACCGAGACAAGATAATATCTGAAATGCCACAAACGCTCCGACATGAAGGATGCTTATGAAGGAATACATCATTTCTTCATCTTTTATACTGCAGAGTCACGGATGGCTAGAGACTTTCGGAGACTTAGGGCATGAAGCGGGGTACATCCTGGACAGGGTGCCAATCCATCGCAGGGCACACACACACAAACACACTACAGGCAATTTGGGAACACCAATTTACCTAATCTGCACGTCTTTGGACTATAGGAGGAAAGCTGGTGGGAGGAAACCAGCATGGGGAACATGGGGAACACGTAAACAGATCCGAGGATCCAGATCCCTGTCAGGCCACAGTGCATCATTACGCCACCGTGCCGTGTAATGAAGGAATGCATGTAATTTAATCAAACAGGTATCTTGTGTTTGGGTTAAACTGGGTCTAATATGCAAAAGCACTCACTGCTTAGTCATTTTTAGGCATGCGGGCATGTCTCCGGTGTGTATATGTGTGTACAATTAAGCCACATGTGAAGGAGAAACATTCCACAAACAATACAATCCAATTTCATTTTCCACCTAATGTGACCTCATACAAGAACCTTATTGCTCAGCTCCACGATTCACTGGGAAAGGTGTATGGCCATTTCAGTAGCTCATTTACATAAACACTAAAATGTTGGGTTTGTGGTAAAAAAAAAAAAAAAAAACTATAAAATGTTCTGAGATAATAAAAAAAAAAAAGTAAAATTTTTGACCTTTAAAGCTAATCGCACATTTTTAACAAGAACAAATGTATACATAATGCTTACGTATACATGTGCAGCGTCCCTTGAGGGGGGGGGGAGATGGATGGGTCCTGGAAAGCAAAAGGAGAAGCCCACCGAGAGAACATGAAACCTCCATACACACACACACACACACACAAACCGGGGGGGTGAGATTCAAACCTGCAACCCTAGAGATTCAAAACAACACCACTAACTTCATAAATGGAGCGCTTGAAAGATGGCTAATACGGATATCTAACGTCAGATCTCGGATACTGCAAACTTCAAACAACGAATCAACAAAACCATTACATTTATTTAAAAAAAATAAAAAATTTTATTTTGATAATTAATTAGTTCCTGTTATCATTAACATTTGATAAATTAAGCGTAAATCGTCATTTAAATATCTATTACAGAAACATTCATCACACATTCTTTGTTACTATGGAAACGATAAGATATTAGAACGAGCGCGTGCCCAATCAGAACGGGGACCGTCGTGGTATCTGAGGAAAGGAAGAAAAGAAACAAAAAAAAAACAACTCATCCTTTTCTATCACACCAGCGAACAGGGGTATTTTATTATTTCTAAATCGTATCTCAAGGAGTGAGGGGTCGAGGGGGTGGTGAAGCAGCGTCGGGGGGTGGGGGGGGTTGTTGTAGGGCGGAGGGCGGAAGAGGGGGAGTTGATTTATCCCTCACTTTATCTGTCAGACAAATGTTTCTCTTTATGGCCATTACTATTCCGAACCGGCGGCTGCCATCGCAAGACTAATATAATGCGTGAAGTATTTAATTAAGGATCGGCGCAGGGAAGCCGCTTACGTCTCGCTTTATTGGAGCGAAATTAAAAATAACTCCTGCATTTGAATAACAGCCCTGGGGCTGCCTCTCAGCCATGGCGGTTTAATATCGCTTATGCCACTTTAACCTTTCTGAGTGCCGGGGCCTTCATTTGAGCGCGAGAAACAAACGCACGTGCACACACACACACACACACACACAGCGTACGACTCTCAAATAAGTTTACAGAACAGCCATCTTTTGTCTCACTTAATAAACTAGGAAGAGAAGTACCTTCAGGTTACGCTAGTTTTTTTGTGTGTGTGTGTGTGTCGCTAATTTTATTGTGTTTTACACACACATTCATATAGGTTTACTTTGTAGCTTTGTTTTTTTTTTAAGTTTTATTTTTGTCTCACTTCATAAGCTAAGAACAGAAACACCTTCATGTTATGTACCTTCAGGTTATATTTTTTTGTGCGTGTTGCTAATGTTATTGCATGCTTGTAAGAAGTAAAAACACGCACACACATACAGTAAACTAGCACACAAACCACCAGAAACGACATAAAACAAATAACCTCAAACAATGCAGCTATTAATTTTTTATTTATCTCATTTAATAAACACGAGCAGTATCTTCAGGTTATGCTAAGTTTAGTCGCGCGTGGCTAGTTTTATTGCATTGTTGGTGAGGGAAAAAAGACAAGCACACCCACGTTCAGACTTTCAAAACTACGCAAAGAATGAAAAACAATATTTATTTATTTTTTATATAAACAGCAGCGGGTCACGTCATGAGCCACGCGTCGTTAAGGTTATGCTAGGCACGGTCCTCGTTCTTAATTTGATGCTAACGTTTAACAGAGAAAAGTTCAGAAGAAGCAATGTGTTGGATATGTGGTTCTGAGACGGGCCTCGTGATGCAATCCTCACAAAGTAAACGCAATTTGGTTGTAGCAGCTCTGAAGTGCGCCTGAGCGCCGGGCATATTGTGAGGTTTTAATTAAACGCGACAGCAGTGAAAATAATAAGAGTGAGAGAGAGAGAGAAAGAACAAGCAAACGAGCACGGCAAGCGAAAAACGGCAAAATAACAGCAAAAGATGAACCGAAAAGAGCGAACGCAGCTTTCCGGGACGGAGGGATAGTGAGTGAAAAAGACAACAATAACCAAAAAAATAATAAATTCCAGATGCGGGTTTTAAAATCGCAGTGCCGAGATGGTCCGTATTATCCATCTGTTTGGCACACCTCTCTGTTGTGCCGGAGAGACGGTCACGGACAAGGTGAACTGACACACTCGCACACACTCACACACACACGCATCCAAGTCCACCATCTGGCTTGGGATTGGCTTGGATAATACCAAGTACGCGTTCAGGCTCGAGACAAGAAGCAAAACATGCACCATCGTCTCCGATCGCCTAATGAAGGAGTGTTTTCAAGGGCCTTGATGAGCAGCGGATGGTGTGTTTCTGCATATGTGTGTGTGTGTGAGAGCTCCTTGATTTGCATCCGGTCCTTGTTTCGGTAATTTCAAGTGCGTTGTTGATACCAATCCCTCGTTAGGACTTCACGGTTCCCACAACCTCCTAGAGTCCCTCAAGCGTGTCTGGAGAACATGTCTCTAGTAACTACGTGAATCATTTAAAAAAATAATCAAATCTGGATGGTAACCTGTTAGCCAGCCATCAGCGGATGGGTGACATTCATGCTAACAATGGTGTATCACCTGAACTGGGGTTGAAAATTAATAAATAAATGAAAATATGTTAAACACTTTGACTTGCCTTAAATGACTGGCTAGCTATTTTAATCAGCGAACTTTAAAAAAAAAAACAGTTGATGTTTGTTAAGGATCCAAGCTTAGCCAAACCAAACAAACACTTTTCCACCAAGTACATCCCCTTAGAACAGCATAGAAGGTTCCAGACTTTACATTCTGCAACCATGACCGAGCCTTAATACGTCGAACCTGCGCACTTTGTTCTAGACAGCTGAGTAAATTTACACAACACACTCTCAAATTCAGTATTGATTTATAGGACGGGGGCCTCTCGAGACTCTGCGTGCGTATAAACTGGGCAGCGCTGTCGCTAAACCGCATACAGATATAGCGCACTTGTTTTAAGCACTATTGATGGAGGATACAACCTGAGATTTTAGATCTTTAAAGAGCCTCATCAAGGATGCCTTCATGGTGCCAATCCGAGGTGGATATAAACCCCAACCACTAGGCCTTCGGTTTTATGGTAAAAGTTAGCGAGATAGTTAGCGAGTTCTGTAAATATTTGCGATCATAAACCATACGACACGGATGATACATCTCCAGTGGTTTGGCTGAGACTCTTTCTTATGACTTTCTGATGATTAGGTAGTATTCCTGAAGCTTTTTTCTTACTTAAATCAAGTTGACTTAGCATAAAAATAAACTACTGAAAGCTCAACAGTGCTGGTGCAAAGTGAAAAAAAAAGAAAAAAAAACAGAGGAAGGGAGTACTGACACTTGTTTGCTGCTTCCTCTTGAATCTGGTCTGTGCATTTCACGGTCTTGCGTTTTCAACCCTGTCAATTATTCATCGTGCATATTTTAAAGAGTCTACAAAGCTATCCTGAGGAGAAATGCTAATGAAGGATTCCGAAGTGTTGTCTGGCCCGCTATGTATTGCTGCATCTCAGCCACATCGATTAATCAGATGCTACGAGGCATGGTTATCTAAATACATCAGTTTCCTCTAAATGGATATTGATATTTTCATCATGTTGAAATGGTGGATGCTGATTCCAAAGGTTACGTGCTGTAGGAGGGCCCTTTTTATACCGCGCAGCCGTAGTGTAGGGTGAGGCCGCTGTTAGTGCTTGTAGGTTTAATCACAAATTCATTCATATGCAATGCAGCAAAACCACAACCAACTCATTAGGATTTTAATAAATTTGCATAAGATTTGTTATTTTGATAATTTATGTTCTCGAACATAAATTATCTTGTTTCGTATATCTAGAAAAGAGTGCCAGGATGTTCCAAATACACCACCATACTGTCTAGTTACTACAGTATATATCGACATGTTATGGCCATTCACTACACCAACATACACCAGTATGCTCTCTACAATACTGTGGTTATGCACCAATATACTGTCCACTATACTACGGTCATGCACCAGTATACGTTCCATTGTATTACAATAAACAGTTAGTATACAGCACACTGTCCTATGGTCATACATGAGTATACCCTCGACAATACTATGTTCTAACATCAGTTTACCCTCTAAAATACTGTGGCAATACACCAGTATACTCCCCACTACACTATGGTCATATGCCAGTATACTTTCCACTATATTGTGGTCATAAACCACTATACTCTCCAACATACCATGGTCATACACTAGTATACTCCCCACTATACTATGGTAAATGCACCATATACTCTCCATAGTGCAACAGTATCACACCAGTGTACCAACCACTTTACTATGGTCTTATACCAGTATACCTTCCACTATACTATACTCATACACCAGTATACCCTCCAATATGTATTATACACCAGTATACTCTCCAATATATATGATCATACACCAGTATACCCTCCAATACAGTATATATGGTCATACGCCAGTATACCCTTCAATATGTGTGGTCATACACCAGTATACTCCCACGACACTATGGTCATAAACCAGTTACTCCCCACTATACTATGGTCATATACCAGTTACTCCCCACTATACAATGGTCATACACCAGTTACTCCCCACTATACTATGGTCATACACCAGTTACTCCCCACTATACTATGGTCATATACCAATTACTCCCCACTATACTATGGTCATATACCAGTATACTCCCACTGTACTATGGTCATACACCAGTTACTCCCCACTACACTATGGTCATACACCAGTTACTCCCCACTATACTATGGTCATATACCAGTTACTCCCCACTATACTATGGTCATATACCAGTTACTCCCCACTATACAATGGTCATACACCAGTTACTCCCCACTATACTATGGTCATATACCAATTACTCCCCACTATACTATGGTCATATACCAGTATACTCCCACTGTACTATGGTCATACACCAGTTACTCCCCACTACACTATGGTCATACACCAGTTACTCCCCACTATACTATGGTCATACACCAGTTACTCCCCACTATACTATGGTCATATACCAATTACTCCCCACTATACTATGGTCATATACCAGTATACTCCCACTGTACTATGGTCATAAACCAGTTACTCCACACTATACTATGGTCATACACCAGTTACTCCCCACTATACTATGGTCATATACCAGTATACTCCCACTGTACTATGGTCATACACCAGTTACTCCCCACTACACTATGGTCATACACCAGTTACTCCACACTATACTATGGTCATACACCAGTTACTCCCCACTATACTATGGTCATATACCAGTATACTCCCCACTATACTATGGTCATATACCAGTATACTCCCACTGTACTATGGTCA
>CM060121.1:3449975-3457475 GCA_030522415.1 Channallabes apus
TTCCAGAATTATGACCTTAATCTAAGTATGATCTTAATCAGAATTATTTTATTAGGGTCATAATTCTAAGACAAAGTCAGAATTATTAGATTAAATCAGAATTTAATCTCGGAATTTTTACTTTTTGTTCTCAGTAATAAGATTCCACGTAGGTATGAATCAAGATTGTGATTTTTTTTGCGTTTGTTTTTGGATTAATTTGTTTTTGGATTTTGACATATATAATTTTTTTTAGAAATATGCCTTTTTTTTCAGAATTATGATTTCAATATCAGAATTATTACTTCTTTTTTTCTCAGAATTCAGTTTTTCTTTTCCTCAGATTAAAGTAAGAACTAATTTTCCCTTTTTAAGACGGTCCTAATCCTCTTCTGTAGGTCCTGTGCCACTACCGGGCCAGAGAAATACAAACATTCTCTAACACCTAAACCAAACCCCACCACTGACCCACTGATGTGAGCCCAAAGCCAAGCTAACTACTCTGACTTTATCTCTCTGCCAGACACGACACCCACACGACCTGTGCTGCTCTCCAAGCGCAAGATTTCCACCCTCTCGCTCAAACTCGCGATCGATCAAATGCTTAACACGCAAACCCACAAAAACACACGCATGAGGTTTCGCCTCGTTTCCTCCAGCCCTATCCGAAGTGCCGGCCGCGATTTAATGGCTGCTCGTGACGGTACGAGACGAGCATAACGCCCGCTACGTCCTCGTGTAAGATTATCTCTCCATTAGCACAAACACGATCTCTTATTGCAGTCAATAAAACACGCCATTCTAATTACGAGGGAGGGAGGCGGCGTGGGTCGGGACGACACTCTTTATTGCTATATTGCATTCAGGATGCCTTTTTCGTCTGGGCAAGATTTATGGATGTAATGAAGGAAGTCGAGATTATTCCTGATCATAATTAAGGCACGATCCGATTGAGACGTTCTACAGGATTATTGAATTCTTTATTATTTAATTGCTATTTCGTAATGACATCCTTAAAAATCTTTTTTAAATACAGGAAGTATCGTGTGCGCATTCACAGTTTCACATATGTTATGACTCCTGGTGGCGTTTTACTCCATCTGCTCATAAAGCCACACTCCAAAAGTCTGCTTATTGTTTCAACTGTTCTATGACTTACTTCCGAGAAGAAATCCTTTGAGTCTGAGTTTGAGCTCAGCTTTTAAAACACAAATCTTAAAACTCCTAATTCATCCGATCCTGATTTCTCACCCTTCGCCTCCATAGTGAAAGGAAGTACCATATGGTTTCTCAGGGTTGGAGCTGCAAAGGTTAAATGTCGGAGTGTGTGCGTCTAAGGCGAGGGTGTTGCCCGAAAATCCCGCTGAGAACGAGCTCTCTTTCCCGAGGGAAACTAAAGCCACTTCCGTTCTTTCTGGCTCGCTGCCTTGTAGTTCCAGCTTTGGGAACGAGAAGTTGTGCGTATCCAGGTCTCTCAGAGAGCACATGGACGGCGGAGTGTTTGGGGATGCGTAGACGCGAGGATCTTGGGGTCAGTTCAACTTGATCTTTATTTGTTCTCAGAAACAGATATAAGTGCTTATGATGTTATAAACTTCTTAACATCTGGCATGGGTTATGTATAGAGTAGATTTAGTCTCATCAGCGTACACTGTAAATGAGCGAACCATTAGCACGATTAACATTATCACACACTTTTCATTCCTTTGCAGAAAACGACTCATGACTCACAAAGCAGCCAGTGGGTGGAGGAGCTGATGTTCCAGACGATGCCAGGAAGTACACTCCTGACCTCAGATATATATATGGAAAGAGAAAAAGCATAACTTTATCTTTTTAAGGGCTTCACAAGAAATGGTTTGGATCATGGGATTTGGAGGTTATGGTCTAATGGAGGTGGGGAGCCAGTTGAACACTGATGAAAGGTGAGCTGATGACCTAATTCAGAATGAAGCCAGTTGAGCCTGATGGAGTCCTGTAATGAAGATCTGGTGAAGAAAGAGAGTCTGTTGGAAAGATCGGAGGAAAAGCAGTCTCTAATGAAAGGACAGCATCTGATAGAGAAGTCGGATGGAATGAAGAAAGATTATCCGACCCTGATGGACAGAAAGTCAGCGTAAGAGTCTGATGTAGAGATACTAGTAGAAGATGTAAAAAGATGGAGAGATGGTGTCTGACAGAATCGGGTGAGAGTCTGGAGTACAATGTGGTGACTATTGAAGCAGGCAAGGAGTCAGGGTCTAAAGGTTGAGGTTTAGAGAAGATGTAGTCAGAATCAGACCGAGGAATAAAGAAAGTGGCAAGAAAGTCTGGGATTGATGGATGGAGAGTGAGGGGCATGAAGGTAAGAAAAGGTAGATTAGTAGATTTAGAGAGTATGGATGGAATCAGAGATGGAGATCAGGTATATCTGGAGGAATAATGGACAAGAGAGACGAGGACGAGGAAGTCAGAGTGTGAGGGAGGAGGTACTGTAAGATGTCATGGATCTGCAGATAGAAGAAGCTGTAGTGTGATGGAAGGATGAATGTGTGGTAGAAAAAGTGAGGTGGATTAGGACAGAGACAGGAAGGGTAAGGTCAGGGTCGGATAGATGGAAAGAGTCGCAGACGGATGTTAGACTCGGGCCTGAGAAACCGTCAGAGACTCAGAGTGCATTCATTAAGTACCAACCTGCCAAATCACTAATAATACTTAAGCCTCCGCTCTGGGGCTGTCAACCACACACAGGTCGATAGATCGATACTGCTTGCATCAACACACACACATTCTCTCTCTCTCTCGCTCTCTCTCTCCTTCTACTCATCCTATATAGTAAACTCTGTCCGTCTCCACTCCCATCATGATCTATCTGGCGAGACATCTCTAAATTCTGCCCATGATTCCTGGACAAAAGAGTGCACCTCATTAACCCCTCCCGTCCTGGACTTCCCGAGTGCGCACCGGGGCCTGGATTAGCTAATTAAGGGCAAGTGAGCTGGATCCAGAGCTTGTGTGGCGTTCTGTTTTGACAGTCGAGCTTAGCGAGGTGCGATTAGAGACGAGACCGTGTAGATCCCTCTAAGCCCTGGTAAGCCCAAGACCGACAAGCGGCGAAGGTTTTGAGGGAGGAGGATGGAGGGATGGAGGGATTTAAGAAGAGGAGGAGAAGAGATTGACAGCTGGAAGTGCAGAGAACACACTACTCCATCCTGAATCGATACCACCTGCAGGACCCACGGGACCTACGGGAGGTATCGGCTTTTCTGTGTCGTGTACCGTTTGCCATTCAGGAGTTCTTTTCTTTCTTTTCGTGCTCACGCTTGTTCGTGTGGGAAAGATGTGCGTTCGTGTGTCAGTGTGTAATCTCTCAGTTTTCGGTAGGTCATTCCTCATTAAGCAAATATAACCAGTGAACACATGCGCGTGTGTGTGTGAGAGAGAGAGAGAGAGTGTGTGTGTTCATGATGCGAGGTGGATTAGCATTATCTAAAACTCTCCAGGCTTGCTAAGTATCATTGCGCCACGCTTAAGTTAAGGTGCAGCCGGGCCTGATTTGCATAAGTAATTAGCTAATGTGCTGTTCAATTTCTCGCCCATCTGCGTGGCCAGGCAGGCCCTCATTGCTCAAATTGACAGGCCGCTCTCTATCGCGCGCCACACCGCAACAAGGCTCGCTCCAAATTAATTTGTCAACCTTCTCTAGTAATGGGACGTTCACCTTGAAAACTCAATTTACCTGAGTCTGTCTGAAAGCGAGGAAAAGGAGAAAAAGGCGAGAATTTGCACCGAAACACCGCAGCGACAACAAAGGAATTACTGCGAGCTTTCTGACAGGCTTTCAGAAAGTGGTCTGAAGAAAAGAGCGTGAGGGAACACCCTTACACACACACACACACACACACACACACACACACACATACACACATACACCTGCGCACACGTCAGAGCAAAGCAGGTAAGAGTTTAGATCCACTTTAGATCTTTGAGAAATTACCAAAGTTTATGTGTCTACAGTACATGAGGATGTTTGTTTAGTCTGTTATGAATGAAAATAAAATGTAAACAAATTAATTGTGATTATTAAACTAATGACTCATGATTATAAAATCACACACAATGGTTCAGTGCCCCCTGAAAGAAGCACAGAAAAAATATTTTGTCGCTTAAATTTTGCTAAAATATTCTTTGATAATTGAACAATTATGTCTGTATGTATATAAAACATCCACTTCTTCCATTCGCACTCGAGACATCTTTCCGTCTCCTCGATTGTTTTCCTTTGTTATACAGTTTCCTTCTCTGTCCTACTGTCTCTGCGGGCATCGCGCTGGGCTGGCACGGGCACCATCCATACCCAGGGTGTCACGCTCTGAGATCACTCAAGGAAATGGGCCAAAAAGTGAATTTAATGAACCCTTTGCGTCCCCCCTCCCAAAAAAATTAATTTTCAGTCTGATCTCTTAGCTGGAGGCGGCGTGGAGCCCTGGGACCCTCGGCCTTGTTTGTGACGGCCTGGATGGAGGTGTGTGAATCGTGAGTGCCTGCGCAACTCCTACAAGGAAATGATTTCCCTTTTCCCCCCGCCAGTTGCTTTTTGTCCCTCACGTTTCATCAGTCATTTTCTTTCTCGCGACTCAGAGACGCATACTTATTAAATTCCTTTGTGCCGGGCGTCTGGGCCTCTCTTAGTGGCGCTAAAATGGCTATTCATTTCGCCAGCTGCCTCACACGGCAACTAAGTCCCTGGGAAGGAGTGACGGGGGACATCACACTCTCTCTCGCTCTCTCTCTCTCTCTCTCACACACACAATAAATCCACTGCTCACTGATTTACATAAAGCGTATACTGTATATTCATCATGACTCTCTGTGACCTTCAGGCTATTTCTTTTATTTATTTTTTTACAATAACTGTTTACATATATATAGACAATCTTTGGCACAAGTTCAGAAATTCCTTTTTGACATCAACACGTTACCTCCATGTCCCCAAGCCTTTGGGCCAGATTTCAACTAGACAGTTTGTTAGCATTTAAAACAGAAAAAAAAAAAAAAAAAAAAGCTTTTGTCTTGGTTTCTGCAATGCCTGCAGAGCTGTAGCTAGCGTCAAGCAGAAAGGCATTTTATTCACACTGTATGCACAAAACCCACTTTTGTAGCATGGATTTATATAAAAATATAAAAACTAGCAGACGGCTAGTCAGTGTGTTAGCACTGCAGCCTCGAAAGCCTTTATAAATTAAGTGTTTACTTACAGAAAATATACTATATACTTATATATTTTAAATCAATTTGTCCACAGAGGCTTCAACTTCATCCTAAGATCTCTAATGTCTATAAACTAGCAGCACAGACAACAAGCTAACAAGCTACTATGCTAGCTACAACTGACTACAAAAATTCTCTTTTAATTTAACTTATTTTTCTCATTTATAGTCTTAAAAGTGAAAAGTTTAGCATTTTTCTTTCGCTTTCCTGTAGCAAATGTTTATGACAATTAAGTTAGCGCCAAGTCCTGACAGAGCTCCTGACGCAGAGAATTTATGCTAGTCCTGTTTTCCTGAAAAATGGCTTTAGCCTCCAGTTAGCAAAATGCTAGGCAGTTTGTTTGTATGTTCGTTTGTATGTTAAGAAAGTTTCAGATAAAAAATCATAATGTAAACACTATGCTCATTGCTAATCTGCTATAGCTTTAGCGCTATCAATGTAAGCACATAAAATGGGGAAGAAGAATAAACAATTACAGATTGGGGCTAAAAATCTGTTTTTGGACCAAATACAGTATAAGACTTCCACCTTGTTCTTCATTCATAGATTAGATTAGATTTAAATAGCTACCGCGTGTTTAGACTTTTAAAACATGCTGCTTATTAGCAAACCATGCTATAGATTTTTTAGCATTCACTCCTAGGTTTATGTACAGCAAATGAGCATCATCTGCAAATGAGCAGACACACACACGCACATAAATGCATAAGACCAATCAACCCAGCGTCCTCAGTTTGCTGCTCTGACCAACGCGCAATCAAACGTTTTCCGTGCCATTTAGTGCCTGCCGTGTATCCTGCTCTGCTGTGTGTGTGTGTGTGTGTGTGTGTGTGTCCGACCTTGGCCTGTGCCATCTGCAGCCGGCAGGGTTGGGCAGTAAAGCATCTCGACCCTGAGCTTTGGGCACAATACGCCCCCACGAGGGGCCGGGCCAGATGGCACTCCCTACTAAGAAGCTTTTACTGCCACTAAAGATGCCTGGGCAGCTCGCTGTCTTTCTCTCTCTCTCTCTCTCTCGCTCTCTCTCACTCTATTAAAGTCTCTCTCTCTCATTGTCTCTTTTCCTCTCTCACTCTCTGTCTCATTCGTTCATTATCTCCCTCTCTGTCCATGTCTCATTCTTTCTCTCACTGTGTCTCTCCTTCTCTCTCTCTCTCTCTCCTTCATTCAGAGTCTCACTCTTTGCCTGTATCTCACTTTATCGCTCTCATGGACCACCTCTCTCTCTCTGTATCTGTACATTCCATCCCATTCCATTTTTTTCTCTCTCACTAAGTATGTCTCTGTCATTCTCTCTTTTTCGTTCTTGTACTGTCTCTCTCTCTCTCTCTCTTTCCTCTGTTTTCCTCTGTCTTTCTCTTACTCTTGTTCAGAATGTCACTATCTTTGATTATTTTACTCTCGCTCTCTCTCTCTCTCTCTGTCTCTCTTTCTCCCTGTCTGTCACACTCTGCCCCATATCTCCTGTTAACTGCCTCTCTATACTTTTTTCTGCTTTTCTCTTACTTGATGTCTCTCTCACACCGACTCTCTCTCTTTCTCTCATAGTCTCTTCACATCTCTGTCACTTTCACTTACTCGATCACTTTCTGTCTCTTCCTTTCATTTGCTATCTCTCTCTCGGTCCATGTCTCATTGTTTCTCTCTCTCTCTCTCTCTCTCTCTCTCTCTCTCGTTCCTCCATTCAGAGTCTCACTCTTTGCCTGTATCTCACTGTATTGCTCTCATGGACCGTCTCACACTCTGTGTCTTTACATTCCACCCCTGTTTTTTTCTCTCACTATTTCTCTGTCATCCTCTCTTTTTATTTCTTGTTCTGTGTCTCTCTCTCTCTCTCTCTGTCTCTCTCTCCCACTCCCACATTACTATAGCTCAGAACGTCACTGTCTTACATTAATTTACTAATACTTTAATCAGATTACTGACTTTAATCTGTCTCTCTGTCACTCGCTGCCCCATATCTCCTGCTAATTGTCTCTCTATAATCTTTTCAGTTTTTCTATTACTTGATGTCTCTCTCACATTGACTGTCCCTCTATCACTCTGTCTCTCCTGATCTCACTCAAGCACTGACTCTTCTCACTTTCTCTTCCACTCATTCTTTCTCTCTCACTCCGTCTTTGCTTTGCCAGCACACGCTGCAGCACGTCTTTTCCCCCGTACCGTTTTTTAATTAATATAATTTTTTTTTTTTTTACAGCACTGTCGCCTTGCACCTCCAGGGTCCGGGTTCGATTCCCGGCCAGGCTCGATTCCCGTCTCTGTGTGCAT